>OMLC01036678.1:0-11677 GCA_900302585.1 Regalecus glesne
TATATAATTTCATTATCCACTATTTATTCAAAGTTGGGTCACGAATCTGCTGGCGCCCATCTTAGCGTTCATTGGGCGGAAGGCAGAGAAACAACCTGGACAGCTCGCCAATCCATCCCAGGGTAGACATGGGGAATTATGGCCAGATCCCATCCTAACACCCTGCAGTGGGTTTGGAGCAGCAGCCTCTGGCTTGTTTGTACCTGACAAGCGCACTGTACCCCTGAGCTACTATTATTATTAGTTGCAGTAGTTGTAGCAGAGGCTACATCAGAGGCGGACTTACATTGGCAAGATGGCTCTTTCTTTGCTACATTGTTTATATCTGCACTGAGAAGTGGCACTTAGGAAATTTGGTTTCGGCATATGGTCGGAAAAGTTTGGGAACCTCCTCCGTTACTCACTGTATATGCTAATTATCAGTGGTAAAATATTCCTTTGACTTGCCACTTCCTAAAGGTTAGAGTCAGAGGTTACGTAGTTCTGGGTTAGCTTTTGTCACCAACCATGGGGAGAGTTACAAAAAGAATTGACTTGCTGGTCAAATTTGAGACATAAAGCCTATCCATTGTTTCCCTCAAGAGACCACTTATTAAGAGTCTCAGCAGAATTCTTCACATCAAATTAATTACCTCGAAGTTTGGGTGTGCTTTGAGAGTCAGGGGGGAAAAAAATGTCACAAATCACCAAGTTGAAAATTCCCTTTGTCATCGCGGTGTCTGCAGGAAGAAGCCTTGGAGATATAGGGCTTCGAGAATGTTGGTTCCAATCATCTCTGAAATGGAATTATGGACCACTTCACACCTCAGTGGCATTTCAGCACTTCCCCCTATGTGATACAAGGCAAGACAGAAGGGCCTTACACAGCTGGAAAATGATCTAGCCATACGAACACAGGAAAACTACGAAGCACTCGCTCTCTTCTCTCACCGACTTAACGTTTTCCTTTTTTTCCTCTCATTTGTCTTTTGTCCATCTCTCATCATCTTTTCTCTCATTTATATCCTCTATACACCATTTATAGTTCTATGTCCTAGTTAACTTCTTAGGGCTAAATACATGGTTTTGTTCCTAGCACCCAAAAACAGGGTGAATATAGATTTTGAAGGGGAAAAAACAGGTCGGGCAAGCTCGGATTGCATCTCAGAGACACTAGTGGTTTTTCAAAATGTGAAGAATGAATTGGAGAAATTTTTTAATGGTAATGTCATTTTCCAAACGTCTCACATGGCTGTGTTGCCTGATGAATTTACTGCACAAGTGAACTAATGAAACTCCCAACAATCAAGATCTGATTAAAACTGAATATGTTTCTTCAGAGAACAAACAACTGCAACGCATAAAAGGAAACGCAGCAAAGAGGATATGAACAATGATCATTAAATGATAAAAGAAGTCATTCAGCAAAGGAACCCAGAATTGTAGCGCATTCAATACATTTAATCAAATAGTGCCATTTAAATGTTAATGAAAGTAGGAAGTGTTTCGCGGCATAGGCTACAATCCCATGACTTGCTCAAGAGAGCCGAATGCAATCATATTGGATTTGACAGTGCAGGTACGTACATTTGCATCATCAAAGCAATATGCTGACTTTCCTGTCTGCTTTTCTGTTTCTGCTGATCTATAATTTTTCCATGGAAAAACTAATTTAAAAAAACATCAGCAAAACAAAAGCACAAACAAAGTAACTGTTAATGCAGTTATTCGCTGATGATTAATTTTTAATAAATCTTTCCCCGGGGCTGAGAGATTTTGAAAAATAAAAGAAACAGATTGTCTGAGGCCTGCAGGTAAATTAGAAAGGTGCAGTACTGCGTTTATTCTATGGTAAGCAATGCTACAGGTCAGGATGTCACCTCTTTGGTTTGACAGCCTAAACATCGTTCTGCCTGACTGAAAGCTGATTGGAAAACTGATTGAAAGTGTACTCGTGTGTTTGTATGTCAGTGTGTTGGTGGGGGTTGTTGAGTCAAAGCAAGAGAACGAAACAGTGTGCAGTATGCAATTTAATTTATGTGAAATCTGCAAGTGAAAATCATACACCAGAACACACACACACATTACACATGATACGTGTACATTAAGTACACGTATCATGTAAACACACGCATATACACACGCACACACACACTTACATAACTTCAATCTCAATTCAACGGTTTCTCCCGTACTCCATGACCCAAGATATTGGTATGCTTTACAACTGATGATCAATCTGCTGCAAACCAGAGGAGCGTCCAGGAGCAAAGGCGTTAAAACGATTGTTATGCTTCAGTGGTCTGCCATCCCCGCCAGAGGTAACAGCTCAATGCCAGCATATATTTAATTCCACACTTCCAGTATATCCATCCCCAAATGAGACATAATGCTACATCTTTGAGTTGTATAATCGCTCCGCCATAAATCACAAACTATTCTTTAACGGTGCCAATGCGGGATCCAACATCACACTAACCCCATATTGTTTTCTGCTTCTTTTGCCTTTCTAATTGTTCTTGCTGTGTCTCCCTTATTTGAGGCGGATCATCTCGAATATCAGAGCCATTCTCATGTTAAATTCTACACCTTGTCTTATTGCTGTTGTATGATACCTTTACATATGATGGTGAGGAGGAGGAAGTGCGCTTGATTTGAGTTGAATCATCTGAGCCGTGTCCCACCTGAGAGCTTGAACTGGATTTTAGTTTGCCCCTGACTGATTCCATGAGGAGATTTTAATTACAAACGCTGTTACAGGCTCTCTCAGGTGCAATGCCTGGTCACCCATAGGGAACACTGGTTGGGCAGAGAATCGGGGTGGGGGTGTGTGTGTGTGATGGAGGGAGGGGGATTTGCAGTAGGAGCGAGTCTTGACAAATGAAAGGGAAAATGCACAAGAAGGAAAAAGCCTTTAAGCCAAAACGATGCTAATGAAACAAAGTGCCAAAGTGTGGATGCAGCATGTGAATACTGGCTTTGTGATCAGTGGGAGGGTTCCAGTTTTGAAAGTAAGGAGCCAAAGCTTCCCTCTTTATGATAACAAATATGTCTAGTCATGGCAGACCAATAGTTTGTCTTTGTTGACAGAAACAACAAGCTGGCCAGGGTTATCCAAACAGCAGGGAAGATAGCAGGCCGCCAACAAAAATCACTTGATAACCTTTAAAGTACAGCTGTATGTAGGAAAGCTGTGTCCATCACTGGTGACATTAATCATCCCTTCCATACTGAACTGGAGTTGCTCCCCTCTGGGTGATGGTACAGAAACAAAAATATATATTTATTAGTACCTTTGGCTGCTCCTGTTAGAGGTCAGCACAGCAGCTCATCAATCTCCATCTCTTCTGACCTCTGCATCTTCCTGTATATCACACCGGCCACCTGCATGTCTTCTCTCACCACATCCATAAACCTCCTCTTTGGTCTTTCTCTTTTCCTCTTGCCTGGCAGCTCTATATTTAGCATCCAGAAATAGAAATTTTGATCTAGAATATAATAATCCAGATCCTATGACTATCATGTATTAGGGGGTTTTGGAAAGTGTTGCCTATTTATATTAATTACACAGGGAGGAGGCACAGTAGCTTTGGTGGTAGAATGTGTGCATCAGGAAAAGACAAGCCAGGTGTTGCAGTTTCTATCCCACCACATGACATCAGGAAGGGCATTTGGCCTTAATCCCCCATGTTCCACTTAGGTCTGTGTCGTATTGCAAGCTACTCCAATTTCTGGCCTTCAAAAGCTGAATTCCTGCTGTTCGTCTTTATTCTTCCTTTTTTTAAGCATTGCCACTAAATATCAGTGAATATCAAAGGGATACAATTTAAATATTGTACATTGTCATCCAACACAATTGCCTCTTCATTTGACTTTTCTTCAGGATCTCTGCGTTGGCTAGCATGTGAACTTGTGTGATGGTAAATAGACTTATTCTTATATGGTGCTTTTATTAGTGTCAGTTGTATCCTTTGCATACCACCGTGGTGCCATGGGACAGGGTATGGGGAATAGGTGAACGGGTTTATGACAAGACACGTTAACAAAAATGAGAGTTTTGAGACTCAATTTACCACATCACTGCAACTCCTACTGGTCGTCAATAGTGAATACAGGAGAAACATTTGTACTTATTGCCTTTAAAGGTTAAGGGTCCACACTAAAACAAGATTTGCACTTCCACTTAGAGTATTTCCAACCACTTGGTCTTAAGATCAATGGACAAGTTTTGTAAACAGCGTTTCACCAAAAATAGATGTCATTGTGCAAGTACTCCTCACATGATGGATGTAATGGAAAAAAATAATAATCCTGGAATGGCTCCCCTGCACCTCCTTCCCCAAAGCCCCAGAATCATTTTCCATCCTAATTCAGGATGTCAGATTCCTTGTTCTTCTGAGTTCCTGCCATTACATGACCCCCACAGTGGCTTGGGAGATCATAGACTTGGTTCTACATTTCCTGACACACATGGAGCCAGACAACCGCTCCTGTTCACCCGTCAGCTTCAGGTTCCTCTGGGGAAATCTCGTGCGTGACATGAACCCTTCCTTCTGCTTCTCTCAAGTTTGAGCACACTTAGTTTACATTTTTATCTTTGTGGTAATATTGAATGATACCTAGCATCATGAGCAATCTAAAAGGGATTAGCATTTCTCAAATATTCTAATATGCTTCACAAAAAGGGTGAATCAGTTCAATTGCATCAACTGGCTCTATAAAAGCTACTTTTCTATTGATTTTGGAATCAATAACTGATTCACCTTGTTTGTGATTCCCTTACCTGGATTATTGAGGATGCATCAAGACATTATAATATGCACCATTCTCTGTATTTGTCCTCAATCATTTATTAGTTCCCCTTTGTCAGCAAGATTAGGATATGGAGATGTTTGAGTTTCTGCAATATTTTTATTGATGGTTTCATAGCAGATGAATAAATACAGTACAGACTGACCTGCTAAAACCCCATTCTGCAACTATATGGAAGTCAACCAGATACGATATCCATTCTGAGGAAGTAGAAGTGTCAGGCTGGGATTTAGGTTGTCAGAAAAGAAAATGCCTCTGCCAGACTATGGAATTCCATTATGATCAAGTCCAGGGAGGCGAAAGCCTCTCGCATTACCCGGGATGCATCTGATTTTAATTTTTCTCTGGGGAAGCGGAAATAGGACATTTCTCCTCCAGAGAGGTTGTAAAGAAAACTTGAGAGTCGACCCCAACCCATATTATACAAAATGCCCAAGCAGAGACTGCATCTAATTTAAGACTGAATCTAAACAGATAGGAGATCTACCCACTGAAATGATGGATTGAGTTTACTGTATATATTCCAAACATTCTATGAGAACATTAGAAATATGGTCATTCCTGTAGCTTTATGTTTACTTGATGTAGGAGACTTATTTGTACATATAAAATGGTTAAAGGAGACCTCTCCCTTTGAAGACAGGTATGCATTAGGCTGCCTTTACTCAATTGGTTTAATTGGCCATATATAGCGGGGAAAATAAGTATTTCACCCCTTGCTGATTTTGTGAGTTTGGCCCCTTCCAAAGAAATGAACGGTCTATACTTTCATGGTAGGTTCATGTTAACAGTGAGAGACAGAATGTTAAAAAAATCCCAGAAAGTCCCATTATGGGAATTTTAAATATTTATTTGTGTCGACCAATGACCATTGGTAGCATACACTGGGGTGTCAGTAAATATAATCTTTAGCATATCCATGGATTAAACTTGAAAGGACATTTGACCTTTTAGCCATTTTGCATCATCTGTGCAGTAAATCATGGGTTAAAAAAACAACTTTATTTAAACATGCAGGGATTTCAATGAGGCCAAATAGGCAGTGCTTCGGTAATGAAAGCCACATGCTGTGGACACATGTTAATCCAAAAATATTCTAATTTATAAATGTTAGACCGCAAATACAAATATTATCAGTCGGAATGTACCATTTCAGCAATTTTTTGTATTTAAGTATGGATTAAATTGTGCATATTTATCATGATAGTTTGGGGTTAAATGTTGAAAAAAAATACCTGACGCATTCCAGTAATGAGTTTGAAAAAATGGTTAAAAAAATGAAAATAAAATATTACCATATGAAATACACAAAGCAGTTTGATACATAATAGATCATTTTGATTATTTATGTAATTTTGTCTATCAATTCCTCATAGACGTGACTAAAGGTGATTTTGTCAGAATCACCCACGTATGCCTGGTACATGATACAATTATTCATGCATAATTAACTCCTGCAGTATGATGGATTCCACAGCTCTCCTTACACAGTGTTTGGCCCATAATGCGAGTTGACAGGAACAATTCCTCTTCATTAAAGCATTCTGACATCGTCAGTGACATACGTTGGACGGGTTCACATGAATGAAGGAAGCACATAAACCACCACTTCTGTAATATGTATACTTCCCTCCCATTGGCTGTCTTTATTATCACCCAGTAGGGCATCGTATGTAGGCAAGATAGACTTTTTTAGAGCACCCCTTCTTTGAAATAATAATAAAGCTTTCTTTAGAGTGTGTTTGGCTAAAGTTCGAATTTCACTCGAGGTGACTGATGGCTTCAATCCAGGAGACAGATGTGGGGAGACAGCTTCTTTTATTCAAATACAACCCAGCATATTTTCCAAAATGTCAGCATTTCAAATTGCCAACTCTGACGATAAACTTAGCTTACCACATCTACTGTGTCAATGCAGTAGCACGGCTGGACATATTTCTCTGTCCCAACAGGAGTTACAATAGGTTTTTCAGATGTATCTCGGCAGTATTTGCTGTATGTGGTAACACAGTGCAGTAGATGGATGGATGGTTGGATGGATAAATAGATAGACAGATAGACAGACTGATGGGCCAAAACATTAGGACCACACATTGGCCAACTAAATAACATTGATCATCTACAAACGAGGGCATTGGTCATGGTCTGAATAGATTAGATACCATTTACCATCTAGTCTGAAGTGACCGGAGCTCTACTGTGGCACAAGTCAAACAGAGGGGGTGCAGGTGGTCACAGGGGAGAAAGTACCCAGGCAACATCAGATGGTGGTCTTTAGAATGAATGGAGCTCAAGAAGAGAAAGACACTCAAGGGAGAGCTAAGGATCAAATGGTGAAAGTTGAGGAAGGAAGAGTGTTATGTGGAGTTAAGGGAGAATAAGACAGGCCCAGAATATTAGTGAAGAGTTTCTGAATGATTGGGCAACCACTGCAGAAGTGGTGAGGGAGACAGTTAGTAAGGTACTCGGTGTCATCTGGACAGTAAGGAAGGTGGCGGAATGAGGAAGTGCCAGAAAGTATGAGGAGGGGACAAGGTTGATGAAGAAGAAATGGGATAGTCAGAGAGATGAAACAAGTAGGCAGGGGTACAAGGAGCCTCATAAAATCAGTCTCATAAATTCATCATTCATTAATTTTGGTATTTAATATTTTATAACTACCCAAATTGAGGAAAGGATCAAATCAAGGTCATAGAATCAATCTCATGAAATTATTAACTATGAATTTCACTGTTTAATGTTTAATAATTAAGCTACTAAAACTGATAGACTGATCAATGTTGCATCAATCAGAGTCTATAGTTGGCAGAAGATGGCATCAGCGAATGCTGTCACAACAATGACTTACCTCAATGAAAACAATGTATTAGAATAGTTCATCAGAAATCATCCAGTACTAATTACTGCTAATTATCTAACTAAGGTTTAACAGTTGAAATGAATGATGGGCAGCAATATAATGATAAACAAGGCACAAAAGGTGATGCGAGGTAGAGAGGCTGTCTGTGTATTCACACGCTACCATATGGCTGGGGAGATGATGCTGACGACAAGGGGAAGATGTGTGTATGTGCTGGCATGCATGCATATGCCCGTACATGCACACATACAATTTCGTACACATATCATTTCAGGGCAAAATTGTATCACCAGATATGGTATTCTTGTTACAAAGTATGCCTCAGGGGCTGTGACAGCAGTGACTGCATGCCTCCAAGTCAAGCATCGCAGGTTCAATCCCACCGTGTGGCATCAGGAAAAGACATTCGGCCTTCATTTCCTATGCTCAGTAAATGATGCATGAAATCAGGCAGGAGAATCCATGGACTATGATGTTCACTGATGACATTGTAATCTGAAGTGATAGTAGGGAACAGGTCGAGTTGAGCCTGGAGAGGTGGAGGAATGCACTGGAGAGAAGAGGAATGAAAGTTAATTGGGGCAAGACAGAATACATATGTGTGAACAAGAAGGGGGGAAAGCAAAATGGTGAGGATACAAGGAGAAGAGGTGAGGAAGCTGGATGAGTTATGATACTGGGAGTCAACTGTTCAAAGTAATGAGTAGTGTGGAAGAGAGTGCAGGCAGGGTGGAGGGAGTGGTGAAAAGTGTCAGGAGTTATTTGTAACAGAAGAGTTCAGCAAGAGTCACAGGGAAGGTTTTCAGGATTGTAAGGATACCAGCTATGTTGTTTGGTCTGGAGACACTTAATACTGACACAAAGACAGGAGGCAGAGCTGGAGCTGGCAGAGTTGGAGATGCTAAGATTAAATTGGAAGTGATGAAGACGGACAGGATCAGGAACAAGTATATTAGAGGGACATCTCAGGTTGAAGGATTTCGAGACAAAGCAAGGGAGGACAGATTGAGATGGATTGGACATGTGTGGAGGAGATATGCCGGTATACTGAGAGAAGGATGCTGAAGATGGAGCTTTCAGGCAAGAGGAGAAGAGGAAGACCAAAGAGGAGGTTTATGGATGTGGTGAGGGAGAACATGCAGATGGCTGGCATGGCAGAGAAAGATGCAGAGGATAGGGAGAGATGAAAATGGATGATCCGCTGTGGTGACACAAGCCCCACTTGACTATCCCCAACAGATCAACCATCCGCAATGAGCCTTGAGTCGATGTTCCACTGCTGACAATTTTGTTTATTTTAGTCACATTTATATCCATAGGGAGCAAGAGAAAGATAAGACACCAGAGAGTTGGAAGCCTTACAGTTATCAACAAAAGGCTGGAGTGGTGTTTACTCCTGTAACAAGCTGAGGTCCTGCTGTAATTAGCCATTGTTGGAATGTACTAGGATCTACACAACCCCCCTTCTTCAGGAGAAAGAGTGATAAAAGGAGGCTGTGTCAGAATGAGCTGGTGAAGCAGTGGCGAGAAAACTTTTATGAAGACAGTTCATGCTGCATTTCAGCCACTTGGACTGAAGTCAAGGACTGCCGAAGGAAGGCCAATAGGCTTAAATTTTGCAACTTTATGAATTTATTTTTTTAAATTCACAATGTTTTGATTAGAATTTTTGTGTTGAATATTTGTTGTGTGAATTATTGAAAACTATCCCACTGAGCAGTTCAAACAGAAGAGACATAGTGAAAGAAGCCCACATTATTATTTACTATGACAGTTGATTTAGTGAGAATTAATTAATGCCAATAGTCTTCTGTGCTTAGACTCAACAAGGAGATTTTTAATTGAGGAGGATCAGCCCTTAACAGCCGCATAATAAATCCCCCCCATGGAGTCCAGACACTCGTAGTGGGGATGACGTCTGCTGGGATTGATGAGGTTGATGAAAAGATGAAACTGCAAAGAGTGGTGGCACTGATGGGGATGTGGTGGATGGCACATAACAGCAGCATGAAGCCCTACAGACAGAGAGAAAAACCATTTTAAAAAGACAGACACAAGATGATCGGCTTACCGTGGAGGTGTGTTGCTATGCTATTGGCTAGATAAGAACAAGTGATATAATTACCTAGTATTTGACTATGACAGCAAGGGGAAATCTGAGCGGGCATGCATGAGAGATGAGAGTTCCAGGCTTAAATAATAATAAATATAGCTTCAGAAATGGAAAAGATGGTCTCCACAACTGAACCTTCACTACTGCTCCATTTATTCTTGATGTCCAATCCCAACTTGAAATCCCCACACTCCTACTATGCTATTTCTAGATTGGCATATCAGTAATTAGCAAAGACTAGTAATTTATATATGCTATCTTATTTTATATCTAATATGAATAAAGACCAGTTTGATAAGGAATTGCTGTTGCCTTGTTGGACTGTAAAACGTTTTCACCAATAGAAAGGAGGGCATTGGAAATGTAGATCTCATCTTCTATGGCTGTCAGTGGGATACATTTTGAAAGCTGCAAAATTCTACACAAACTGGATGTTCTGCATAGATTGTTGCCCTGACCTTTCTGATTGTGTTGAGGCATGACAAACCACAGGGGAGAAATACATACATCACATCTAATGTCACTGCTTCCCACCATCATGAAAAAGACATTACCACAAGCTCGTGTGAGACTTCATAAATAAGTATTCTATCATGTATTGTATGGTCCCCTGCATTTGCAGATTATAGCAATTTCCATTTTGACAGCATTGTAAAAGTGGTGTCTGACAATCCGGCCATGATTACCTTGACTTTGAGAGAAAACAACTGATCAAGCTCCTGATTTAATTCTCTGATCCTCAGTTACGGTGACCCGAGGAAAGGTTTCTTTAAAAAATAAAAGCAACTGTACTCTGCACTAACTAATAACTCTGGTTTCCCAATTGACTTCCAAGGCTTTTTTCAATACACTTACTTGTCTTTTTTTAACTTCCATTACACTCATTTTACTTTTATGTGTAATTTCATAGCATTTACATAAAGAGCCCCCGCAGATTCTGATGACAATATGATTTTGCTGATTTTATTTAATCATCTCTCGAACGCTGCAAGATTGGTTTTTAATTGCACCTTCAGAATGACAAGCCATCATAGGCTAAGAGGGAAATAAAGAAAGAACGGGGTGGGAGAGCCATGCTAGCAGATGTTCGCTGATGGAAGGTTTTACAGAGCTAACTACTAGGGGAGGCACTTAAAATACATTAGGAGGTATTTCAGAGGGGCTTCATGATGGATATGGGTTTGCAAAAGATGGGAATTTTTTTCTTTCTTTTTCTCTCCCTCAATGCAACTACAAATAGTCCTTTACAATGAGGTTTCCAGTGAGAATACTAAATGGCTTACAGCGAATCCACCATCCCACCATAACCCCCCAATACATATCCATCCACACACTCACACACACTAATCCCTGTGCATTCACTGCTGCGGTCTCCCACAGGTGAAAAATAGCATCCCTACCAAAACGGCCACATTTATATTTGCCAGAGACTGAGCTCAAAGGACCAAAGTAGGAGGATCTATCCACTTGTCGGAAAGTGAGAGCCCCATGGGTTCACCACAGTGCTTCGATGAATGAGGTAGTAGAACTGTCACCCAGAGATCTGAGCTAATAAATGAAGTGCTAGATCTGCGGGTTGCTCTGCAATTGTATTAGGATAGTGTGATGAATTGGAGACTGTGATCTGTCCTCAATTCTTTCTGACCAGAGGTCATAACTCATGTTTTCAAACCTTTGGCTTCCTCTTTAAACTGCGGGTTTCTCACAGCAGTAATAGATAGCCCTTGCAACAACAATACAGGGGGATTAGAGAAAATTAGAGTGAACAATAAGGGAAAATCCACATTTTAAACAGTCATAAATTCAAAACGTGTTCAACTCTCTCACGCGTGTGTGTGTGTGCGTGCGTGTGTGTGTTCGTGTGCACATGTGTGTGTGTGTGTGTGTGTGTGTGTGTGTGTGTATCAGGCTTA
>OMLC01036682.1:0-15378 GCA_900302585.1 Regalecus glesne
AAAACATATTTTGCATTATTGTAACAAATTGTTTTTATATGTGAAGTACCTGTAACAACCAGGAAACTAAAGTCAATTTCCATGTGATAAAATATAACTGAACTTCACCTTTGTCCATGCTGAAAGTGCAGATTGACATTTTTCCCAGTGAGAACTGCTTAGCACCACTTCTAACGAGAAATGGCAACTGTTCCCACCTCCCCTGACCAGCAGGGACGAACTTGTCTTGTCTTAGGTCCTGAAACAAGGCCTGGTCCGCCCAGCTTATCTTCACCCGTCTGTGATGGCTACCTTGCTGAACTGCTATGGCGAGTGAGCGTGTGGTGTCCATTCAGACAGCAGGGCTGCTACAGTTACGCTACTGCTAGCCCTATATTTCAACACTGAGTTCCCCTGTGATCATGGCTATCAATATTGTTTCATTTCATTTCTTATGAATTTTGCTTTTATTTATTTTGGATGGGAAAAAATGTAGTAATTCAATTGTAATAAATGAATATTTAGATTAAATATTTAGAATAAAAAAACTATTTATAATTTTAAAATAAATATTTAGAATACTAACACTAAGCCTTGGAGCCCATGGTCTAGGCCCCTTACACCAAGTAAGAGGTTAAAAGGACCAATAATTGTCGAGGCGTCCTCGAGCAAGGCACTGAACTCAAGACAGTGCCCAAATTTTCTGGCTCTAGCACCCGACAAGATGGCAGCAATTAAAGCCAAACTCTCCTTCAGAAACCAGCGGGCGATGTCACAGGTACTATATCCATCTCATGCACATAGTCGACGTTCATGGAGAACACTTTAGACCTGGCAGTGAATGCCGATTCCGAAGGCACTAAAACCCATCAGCCGTCCCACTTACTCCGCCCAAAGAATCATTTACCCCCTTCACTGTTCTGATGTTATCCGGCAGTATACACGCCGCCCCTAATTTATTACTGGTGGTCTTAGAAGCATCATTACAGCCTGTATGTGTAAGTATCCATTTGTTATTATTATTAGATTTGCAAACACAAAGCTTCTGTGTCTGTATTGAGTTTCTTTCTCAGCTGCCGTGGTCCCTCTTAGCTCCGACCGTGTGGCTGCCACTGGCGTTGTCTTGGTTGCTATGACGAATAAGCCAAGTGCCTGATTTTGACTTACATTTTTCACCTAGCTAGCAATTGCCCACCTATACAGGTTAATAGGAGCAATAATCAACACTTCGGGTTTATCTGCATTTAACTGCAGAAAACCATAGTCACGTAACCCATTTTACTAAACATCCATGCAAGGGTGAGGCAAAGACTAGCTAAAAAGATGACCGAAGAGGTGTTGCGTCGACCGGCTGATAATAGAGCAAGCTGCCATCAACTGTTTCTGACTGGTGGGAGATTTGCTCCATAGGTATAGAACAGCTGGAAATGGAGAGTAATGGAACAAAAGAACAGAAAATACTAAAGACACACAGCCATGTCTGCCACCACAAACTCAGCCTTCATGTACCCAACATGCAATGAAACTTTTGGACCAAGAATTGGACTCTACAGTCATCAAAGAACGCACCATTGATAAGGAGGGCTGTCATCATCGGACTTAACCAGCGAGCGAGCAAGGGTTCACCTCTCCATCACCAGGCCGACCCAGAGTGGGTTTGATGCTTGTTTAAGTGAAAGAAATATTAAACTGTAAAAGAGTCAAAAAAACACCTTTTTATTTGCCTTCGTAAACAGTATAATTCGATTCAGTAGCATTCAAACCCTATCTCATGTCAATATATACAAACATTTCCTCAGCCGTTCATCTAGAAGAATGTAGTTAACAAGCTGGGCTTTGACCAGTTCATCACAATGGCTCTCTGCTTTCTTACAGTGTCAAGGTTTGTGGAGCAGTAACATTCAAGTAGCCTAATAGAGGGGGGGTGTGAAAGGGACACCACATGACTTTTTCCTCCTGGGGAATAGAAAAAGCAAACCTCCGAAAATAACCAATGATGAATTTAGCCAAAAGTCTACTCACCATGCAATGCTGTCAATGACTCGAAGAGCTCTGGCCTCTATATTTACACATCTGCATGTCTGTGTGATACCTTTCTAAATGGGTCTAATTGTAATCATTTTATATATATATATAAATAATTATCATTAGCAATGAATAATAATTAATCGTATAAATATTATAATTCTATATGTAAAACACCAATTTTTCTAAAACCTTATTGGGCAAGATGAAAAACCTTAAGAAAAGTCAATGTATTGATATTATACACAGCAAAGCATAAGCACTATGAATCAAAAAGTGATAAACTTTGAGTGATAAGACTGATAACCCTCTGAGCTTCTTAATTATTGCATAGTAAACTTACACTTTTAAATTGGAAGTTTCATGCATCTGCTGAACACACAACTCAAGACTATATTAAAGCATACGAAACCTCACTTGGAATATGCCAAATAGCCTATTTTAGTGGAGGTTAAGCGATTTCAATGACATTCATTTAGGGAAATATGAAGGTTAAAAACTATGATCAGTCACGTGATAAAGCTTCACAAAGCGTACTCTATGTAGAATTAACATTCAGGCAAAAGAGAGGTCAGAAAAATTGTTCAAAGTGCTTCATGGCTAGTAAGATAAGGGATGCAGCATGATCCAATTAATTACATTTGTATGAACAGTGTAGCTTGATCTTCAATCACAGTCCTCTATCTCTCTACATGGACCTTGAGATAAAGTTTTAAAGTTTCAAATCTTCTGAAAATTGGCCTTGACAGAGTGAAAATATGCTCCTATGTCAAAATGATGAAAAACGTAAAAATGGCCCCAGACCTCACAATTCTCATTTTGAAAATAAACTATAGTGATTTAGAAACAAAATATCACAAGTACACACTGCAGGGTTAGAGCTCACGTTTTAGTCCCTACAACACTATGGTAGACCTCACGCCTCAGCTCTGTCTTCAAACACATTCATTTATCAAAAACTATGACAGACGCCCATTAACTCAAGATGAGAGAGATTTACGATCGAAGGAGCCAGGATAGTTTTCTATAGACAAAACTGTTCCTCAAATCCACTGGACTTAGATCCAGCACATGTATTCAGGGCTTAAACAAATGACCTTCAATCTCTTACTCAGCGTCAGGCTAGGAGAGACTAAGTCCTTAATCTTTCATACGCTCCTTAATGCGCATATGATGATCATGAGCCATGTCAGGCACTTGGGAATATTTTTGACATATTGTGTCTTGAGAAATTACCTTACCAATGTGAATGCTGATAAACCCAGCTTCCTGCACAAAGCAGAGCATTTTAAACAACTAGTGTTTATTGAACTGGATTGAAAATTGGACTATTCTCTTAATAAGACAACCAGAACATTCCTAATACAGTTCATACCCAGCATATATGTGTTAGTCTTGGGCGTGGACATGCTTTAGGGTTGCAACAATTTCTAATGAGCAAAATGAGTTTTACGGTGTATTAAAATGCTAACTAAAATATGACTTTTATTACTCTAAATGTGAGAAAATCCCTAATAAATACTGACATGTACTGACATGTACTGACATGTACTTCTGAGGATTTGTCCAATGAGCTAAAAATATTTTATCCAATATATTCAATCTGTTCAATTTAGTGTGTAATCCCTGATAGTCTTAGTCCTGGTGCCTTAACCTATCAAAACCCTTCCATGTTCCTGGCCTTATCAAAACTATCCCCCTAAAGAGAAATATAGTACATACTGCATACATACAGCCAGGGTGGGATGGGTATCTGTGCAAAACGAATAAAAAGAAAGGATTCTGCTGCTGTTTATCTGTCCTTGGTTGTCAGTTTTTCAATCAGCTCATGGAGTGGGACCAACTCTTTCCTGTCAATTAGGTTGAACTCCTAAAAACACAAAAGTGAAAGAGAACACACATGATTATATGAATCCTGATCTCCTGCACAGCATAACTTTAAGTTGCCTAATTCATGTCTTGAGAAATGCATCTGTAAGTGTTTCTTTACTTGAACAAAGAAGATGAAGTGCTTGAAAGAAGTATTGAGGTGAGCCTCCTCCTGCAGCTGCATGACAGAGTCAAAGTGCTGATGGTAGATGTGGGCATAGACCCTAAACAGGCGCTTTAGAATGGTTTTTGCCACAGTCATAAAGTTTCGCTTGAAGGGAACACCTGGAATACAAAATCAGGCAAAAAATAGGAATGTAGTCATTTAGATTTAGGTCGAATAAGACAGAATGCATTTGACACAGTGACTAGTATTAATGCACCAAACATGGAAATAATGATCCGTTACCAATTACTGACTTCTTAAAAGCACAGAGTCAATCAAAGACTGTCATATCACAGCTCTCCTGAGTTCTACAAGTGAGAGACATGCAGGTGGCTGGTGTGACGGAGGAAGACGCAGAGGACAGGAAGTGATGGAGATGGATGATCCACAGTGGCGACCCCTAACAGGAGCAGCCAAAATGAGCAGTAGATTGTGCTATAGTCCTTGCTAAAGAACACAACATTATAGATGCTACTGTATCGATAAGCCTGCAAATGTTGCGACAGCAGTATAGAAAAAAGAAACATCACCTAAGCTGCAGTGCAAAATAACGCCAATAGGTGTCAGCATAGGCTAACTCACATGACAAAACATTTCTCAATTAAAATATTCAAACATGGAAAAACTCTTCCATCTCCAGAAAAACATGGGAGGAAACACCAGGAAATTAGAGTTGGACACGAGTCATGCAAAAGTAAAGTACTGCAGGAACATGACCAACCTCCATCTCCACAGGACAAGACATGGTGCTGATCAGTAGCACGCCACATAGCCAACACGTGTCGTCTCAAGCTACCCTGAAGGATGCTTCCAACTCAAACTTTATCTCAAGACTCCAACAGCCTCAGGGGATCACAAAAGCACTTTCATGCATTGTATGTAAAAACTCGCACTTCTACAGTGTTGTCGCTAAAGAAGGCTTCAGACAAACTGCTTAATGAATGTGAGCCCTAGTCTACAATCCCCACCTGTCGGTTCATTATGGAACACATAGTTCCAGTTGTATGCAGATGTGGAACAAGTCACAGATGCAATCTCTTCTGCACACGTGGCTATAGGTGATGCCTGGATGTCGAGAGGAACCCGGTCATACGTAACTTTCACATGGTGCTTTATTTCTCCTGAATGGGAAATGGTCTAAGTCCTGCAGACCAGAGTTATGTTTGACAGCCAGACCAGATCAAATATTGGAGATTTTCTACCGGACATGGTGGATGAATATGGGCTTGTTTACAAAGATCCAGCGTTGGTGACAGATAATGCCTCCAACATGACAATCACAGTACAGCTGGCAAGTTTAGTGCATGTGAAATGCTCTACGCACAGCTTGAATTCAGCTGCTCAACTTGTACTCAAGGCTCCCACAGTTTCTGTGTGGTGGGAAGACCTCACAGCGTCATGGGTGTGTTTTAGGCAAAAACAAAATTGCAAGCCCACATCAAGAAATGAGGAGCTAGACATCATGGGTTCGATCATACCACTGAGCATCAGGGAGGTCATTGGGCTTTCATACCAAAGGCTCCATCTAGATCCGTCTCCACCCATACAATCCAGGGATTGATCATGTAAAAATGAACTTCTTTATAATTGCAAGCTATGTCGAGCCGAAGCTACTTAATGTCCCCAGGCGCAAGCTTCTGAAACGTGTCAGTATTTTAAGTTGTGAAATCCTTAAAGGCTTTGCCTTTGCTGTAATGCAGAATAATAGAGAACAGCTGTTGTGGTACGTTTTGTGAAGGACATGGTCATCATTTAAAATCAAGATGTATTGTGATACTTATCGTGGCCTCTGTATCATGATACGTATCATGAGGTTGGAGGCAATAGCGTTAGTATGATCCAAGCCAGACAGATTTGGAGTAAGGCTTTGACAGAATAGAAGTGCAAGGTATCAATCATACCAATTTTCGATGGGAACAGTGTCTCATCATCAAGCTGATCTTGCACCCAGGTCATAAGGTAATCAATATATTTGGGAGCGGAACACTTGATTGGCTTCTTAATGTTAGTTCCATCCGCCCAATGATATTCATACCTAAAACAAAGACAAGATGATCTGCATTACATTTCACTTTATTTGCAGGTGAGTTAATAATTCATTTGTTTGATTCTTTCTAAAATGCTAGTAAATGTTTGCATCCTCATAGACACATATAATTTCAAATCCCCATCCATATACTTACTTGGGGCCAGCAGACATAACTGGACAGCTTTCCTCAGTGCAGAAGTCCGTAATGGTGCCATACAGCATGTTGATTTGGTTGAAAAAATCAACCGCTGGAAGAAAAAGAAAACAAATATATAGATTAATATCTGACAGAATGAATAGGAGAAGTAACTTTCACTTGACATCTATCATGAAAGAGTGTTGAGAGATTGCTAGAAAAGTACTGTATGAAAATAAGCCAATTTACCATCTTAAGAAAAAGTTTTTTTTAATTTTAATCAAAAAATATAATGAATCTAACCATTGAGCAGTACCCCTGCCTCCACCACCTACTAGATGGCACTCTGAGGCCCACCAGTGGATCACTGTTTGTAAAAGACTGATTTAAGAGACAGCTCTTGCATGAGGCCCAGTGACTTGATCATCTTGACATTAACATCAAATCAACAATACTAATGCAACATGAACCCACGCAGGCCTTTGAATGACTGCCAAGATGTTTTGCTCTAGAGTTCACTTCGCTAGCAGTGATAAAAAAAACTCCCCAATTAATGGTGGTATGAACTGAGAGGTGTGTGTGTGTGTCTTTGTGTGTGTACATACACACTTATAATCAAAAGGGGGAAATGCAAATAAAATTGTAAAGAAGCGATCGCAATTAACTTTAAACTGAAAAAGATGCATGAAGGGAGAGGAAGATAACTTCGTCCTTACTGTTGACAGCAACCCACTCATTTAGGTCTTCACCCTCAGGCAGCATAACAGCCATACGCAGGTTACCACTTCCCAGTGTAGCTTCGGCATGTTTCAACAGCTCATACTGATGGGAACCCTCTGGAATATTCTTCTTCGGTTTGAACGTCTTGGACGAGCGATTCCCACTGAAATGTTGGAAAGCGGAAGAAGAGCAATAGTGTGTTTAAAGATCAAAGTAGCTATCTTTTTACATGCATGTACAACCTTTGTTGTTCATGTTTTGTTATTAATCTCTCTATTGCACTTTGGCAATAGCATGAATGCACTATCATAGTTGTGTCACCAGGTGTTGTACAATATGACACTGGTTCAGAACGACTGGCACACCAAGAGTGTTTAGCTAGCTAGACACTTAACGTTAACGGTTAAGTGTCCTAGTAAGATGTCTCGGGCCTGGGGTGGTAGCATAAAATGAATCAAATCAATCTAAGACAATAACTTGAAAAATAAATTTAGTTGCTCTAGCTTGAGAAAGTTGGGGGATTTTTTTACCATGGAACACTTACTATAACTTGGCAGGTATGCTAGCCGTCTACATAAGAAGGCTAGCAGCATAACAGTTACTGTCTGTCCGTCCCCTTGCCATCAGAAAAGATATACAGGGCCATTATAGTCCAAACTAGCACAGACAGGGCCATTGTAGTCCAAACTAGCACAGACTAGAACAGAACTGGAACAGCCTCTTCCCCAGAGCTGTAGCCTCCATAACCCCATAAACTCCTGTAGCTGCTGGGGACTAAGGTCTTGCCATGCAAAAGAGCATTTCATGCTTTATATTCAGAAAGAGGACACAACTGATTTGTTGCATAAAACCTCTTTATAGTGTCACCCTTTACTTGCCTTATCCAAGTAAACAGCAAATGGACTTATTTTTTGCATAGCACTAGAATAGCAATTTACATTATATGCCACCTTCATGTTTACTGAGCAAGTGCCTGATCAGATGGAGATAGAGGACCAACTACTAGAATACAACTGTTGACTTATCTCCTTCAGTTTTTAAGTAGCCCTTTCTTCCATAGGGCCTCAAACCTCAAAAATCAAAGTGTTTGAGTGAAATTAAGTCATCAATCCTTCAATGAGCTTCCTCGCTTGACATGGGGTTTAGTCTACATAACTTTAAAACAGATATAAATAAGAACCTGTTAGACCTGTCTGTAGACTCATACCTTAAGGTATGAGGTACTAAGACGCTGGGGGGCATCTAGCTTATAGCTCAGCTATAGGTCAAAATCAAAAACTAAAAACAATCATGGGGGTAAATGATCCCATTAAAATCTAAGGCTGGGGCAACTTCAATGACATCCTTTGGAAGTGTTGATTCATCCGTGGGTCCTATTTGCATTTCAGCCCAGGTTCCCCATCGTCACCTTGCACTAAGATCCTCAGGAGAGGGTGAATTCCACCGTTATGCGCCGTCACCACCCCAAATCAGACATCATTCAGACGCAGGCTTCACATATATGCATTATACAAGCTGGCTAACATTGTCTCTTATTTATATATGATATTGGGCCACGATAGTCGCGTTCAACTTGGTTTAGGTGACTTGTGAAAACAAACTGCTTCATACTAGACAACAGCAAGGCCAGACTATAGATGTCTCCCTTCCAAATAACCATCACATTCAGGGCTTGGTTTACAGGCACGACCTTAGCTGAATTGTTGTTGTTAGATTAACGCAACTACGCTTGTTGCAGGGGCATTCTATGGACAAGTAACAGGAATCATATATGGCATCAATGGCTATTCCAGGAAGTGGTCTGTGCCCATACTAAGCTATCGCTGCTTACTAACTAGCGTTAGCTTGCTACACGCTACAGAAAAAAATACTCATGAAACCACGAATAATAACAGTCATATACAAAACATGCACTCCTCACAACGACCACACGTTAACTCACAAAAGAAAGCTCATGTTTCCTCAAGCCGCAGAGAAACCTCTGAGATATAGCAAAGTGGAGCAAGACCAACGAGGCGATCTATCCAAACTCCAGGCGTCCCAGCTGCTGCAGATTGCTCCGTAGTAAAAAGCCAGAAAAACCTGAAGCTTTATTCCAGAGGTTGTAATAAGGATAATAAATTAAATCAAATAAAACCAGCTCGTCTCACGCACACTGAGGAATAGCGTACAGCTTTCACTTCTTCTTCCTCAACTATATGTCGCACCCCACTAGCACAACGGTTAATTGCTGCCATCTAGTGGACATAAATGGATAAACATGTTTTGGTGAAATCAAACCAAACGGCACACTTTGAAAATCATATGACCTTATAAATAAATAATGTATGAAGATATGCAACACCTAAACCTTAGACCAACTGAACAGATCTAGATTGTTTCACCGTGAACATCTGTCAAATGACTATTGCCTCAGGAGGGTGTCTGACGTCTCCCTTAGAGATAGGATGGGAAGTAGAGTCATCACTGAGGGACTCGGAGTAGAGGAGCCAGTTGAGGTGGTTCGATGATTTAGTACGGATGCCACCTCGTCCACCTCTCCTGTGAGGAGTTCCGTGGAACGTCAAACTGGGAGGAGGCCATGGGGTAGACCGAGGACCAGCTGGAAGGATTATATCTCCACATGGCCAGGGTACGTCTCGGGATCCCCCAGTCAAAGCTGGTTAATGTGGCCTGGAAAAGGGGTTCTTGGTATGCCCAGCTGAAACTGCTCCCCCTGATAAATGGACGGACGGATTTACACATGCTCAATAAACCAGGTTAAAAAAAAACAGGCAACAAAATTGAATTAGTTAATTAAGGTGTGTATCCAGATTAATGGATACACGAATGTACCATTGATTCCATTGAATACCCATTGATTCCATCACCTAGTTGGGGGAAAAATAGCCCAGTGACTACATCTGGTGTATTTGCATTCTAGATGTTCATTAATATGCACTGTCCCTGTAAAGGAGATTATACGTAAATCCGTGTCCCCTCTTAAAACGTGGGGACCAATCGTAGACAGACCTCTCTTTATTATCATTTAGAATATGTACAAAGAACAGCTACACAAGGTGCTCGTTGAAACAAAACAGATAACTTCAGTAAAGAAATAGAAAAAAACAGTAGAAAGGGCAGAAACACCTTTAAACTAAAAAATGAGTCAAATTACCATTTACTTCTTACTGAATCTGAAGTGCAGTTAGAATAAGAGGTCACATTTTGATTTAAATATTTGTACAAAGTTGTTAAGTTTTCTACTTTTGTCCTATCATGTTTAAGAAACAGGTAAATAAATTGATACAGTTAACAGAAAAGGTGGTAGATCATAGCTTTGGGATCTTTCCGTTTACAGCGGTGAGAATTTTTGTTTAAAAAAATCTGCTGTTTTTGTCGACATGTTGGTCTGAATAGTGAGGCACTAGGGCCCGACGACAGTCCGAAGCACTGGGAAGGCTGAGATTTAAATGCGACATGAGTCTGAATGGCAAGTAGCTGGCGTGTCGCGAAAACGGACGCCCCAGACAGGCACATCTTTAGTCTGATTTCCAGCGGTGCGTCTGTTGTCCCCACCGATAAATCACCCACCCATCCATCCATCCATCCATCCATCGTCAAACGCTTATCCCAAGTTGGGTCCAGAGGTCACGCTGGAGTCTCACCAAGCGCTCTTATGGGGGGGGCGAAAGGCGTGGAAACACCCTGGACAGGTCACATCAGTTAAGGGGTTCGGCGTCCTGCTCAAGGACACATCCATTCTTGGATCAAACCACTAATCCCCCGATTACTAGACGATTGCCCTACATCATTAATTATGCCGTCCTTTTGTTGATTCAAGAAGAAACCCAGCACGGCTCGGCCCTGTTTTATGTTCCGGCTGGTCCATGTCTTCATAGCTAATGAGCTTTCTCCCACGGACGCACGTTTGGCTTACACACCCCTTCCGTTATTTTCGCTGCAGCACGTCAAGATGGAGTGTGAGTGGAAGCCAGACGAGCAAGGACTCCAGCAAATTCTGCAGCTCCTGAAGGAGTCCCAGTCGCCAGATACGTCCACTCAACGATCCGTCCAGCAAGTATCCTTCTGAAGGCGTAGCATACATGCTAAGGCTTATTTCCATGTGTTGGCTACACGGTTTTGATATTCTCCGTTTGACAAGCTAGCGTGAATGTCAGCTGTGGTTGTGTTACAGGAACGCCAGTGCCGAGTCGAGCAGGCTGGTTGGGATGGCACGTCAGTTCGCCTTTATCGTCTGAGCACGATTTTATAGCGTTATGAGTGTGGCTGTGCACTGATTTGTTTGTTTTTCTGGAATAACGCCACAAACTACAGTGCGGTGTAGATGGCTATGGCACAGGTCTGCAAGGTAAACTAGCCATAGCATCGGTGGATCCTTGTCTCACTGAATGCTTATTTTCTATTGTGTGGCTTTACTGTATGTTGCGATTAACTAAGAAATGCCTTCCTAATGAAAAGTTTGGAATCGCCCAGGGCTCGATAGGAAGAATATGTTATGGGTCGCCTGTAACGCTAGATTAGTTTAATGTGCCAGTGTGACGACTTGGCTAACTGCTACAGCCTTGGAATAACACACCGTTTACACAAAAGGTAGTTTTCATTTGAGCAGATGATCAACGATTATAATCTCTGCACAATTCTGATCAAACGTAATTAGAGTGTACTCTATTTAGGTGATACTCGGGTGTGGGATTAGTTGAACTGTAAAGTGGCATGAGAGTGTCTTTAGCAGTACTTCATTGCTACTTTTGCCGTTATTTCAGCCTATGTGCATGTAAAAACTAACCAGACTTGTGATGATTGCATTTTATTTTTTAAAAATAGGCTTTGTTAAAATGACATGCTGCCTGAATAAGCTCAATCACCAGGTTCTAGATAATAAGCCAATAAGTAGATGGCTGGGATAGACTCCAGCATCACTCCATGACCTGACCTCGGATAAGCAGTTGATAGAGGGATGGATGGGTTGATAGTCTATTTACCTCTGCAGTCTCTGAACAAGCACAGTTATCCCAGACTAGTACAAAAATAGACAAAGCCAGCTATTAAAATCACAGCTAAACTTTTCACAACCACAGAGGATCATGAGATTATACCAAAATATAAGACTTGAACATCTCTGTGATACTCTTCTGCACACTAACAATGTGAATTCTGCCATTTTATGCATGATTTCAACAGCTATATGCTGTTGGCGATTTTCTTTGTCACACCTGTCTTTCCCATTCGTACACAACAGCAGATAGATTCATATTGGGGGGGGGAATCACACATTTGGTATAATCTGGGTGACCCCATCAAACTACACAAGGAGGCCTGCGTGGGTCCTGATTAAATCAAATCTGCTGTCTCAGCACCGATTCAACCTAAACCTTTAATCCATTTAAAGTGACAGAATCGTGTCTGCCTTAAATTTGCATACGGCCCCACCATTAAGATAGCAGTGCACCATTTAGATGACATTTGTAAGGTACATTTCCTGTATTTATATGTGGCATATTTTAAATGAGTGGGATCACCTAGGCTTATAAAATGGTTGTTGTTGTTTAATTATTATAGGTTTTCATCAAAGTATCATGATAATACAATATTTGAATTGGGATATTAGTCCATTAATAAAAGATACTCTTGATTATTTGTGCACCAGTACTTTTGGTTATGTAGCTGCATGCATTGTATAGCTAATACAATGTATAGACTGGTGAAGTATGAGGGAAATGTGGCAGTGAGTTGAGCCAGATCTGATACTTTTAATTTAAGTTATATCATTGTCTTCAGTTCTAAAACTCCAAGGTAAAGTAAATATCTAGACGGGTTCAATCCCCACTTCTGCAGAAGGCATGTCGAGGTGTCTCTGAGCATGACAGTGAACCACTGGCTGCTCCCCAAATGCCACATGGTGATTGCTCACTGCTTCTATACAATAGGATGGATTGAATGCAGAGAATTGTCAATTTCCCTTTGTGGGACTGATGAAGGACCTTAAAAAATGAAATACCATCTAA
The DNA here is from genome assembly GCA_900302585.1 of Regalecus glesne. Classification (NCBI taxonomy): domain Eukaryota; kingdom Metazoa; phylum Chordata; class Actinopteri; order Lampriformes; family Regalecidae; genus Regalecus; species Regalecus glesne. The sequence continues at coordinate 12,933 of OMLC01036682.1, forward strand.
AAACATCCAAATTCTAATGGTGTTCTTATTCAGGGATGCTGAGTCAAACTGACTTAAATCTGTTGTTATAGCAAAAGAGCTTTCCTGCAGTAGTTGTTTTAAGGGCAAACTTGTACAGCCTGCTTTGCAACGGGTGTCATATCCTGATATTTCAGGATGATAGTGGTTTCAGCTTAAGAGGAACTATATAATACTTGCTGCTGGCTTTTGCACAAATGTTAGGCCAGTGGGCAGCCTTTCTGTCCTAAATGTCCCACAGAGATGCACCGAGCATTGTGTGATAGGACAAGTAGGACGTAGAGCAAACAAGAGTGAGCTACAATACAATCACATTTATATGTATATATAATAGGCTAGAATTCTGCCATTTTGTGGCATTAAAATAATCATAATTGCCATTGGTAACTCCCAGCTAACAGATCATGGTTGGTTTTTCCTCTTTTAAATCACATGGAAACACGTTCTTCCTCAACCGTATTCCAGAGACTTGAGCAGCTGAACCAGTATCCAGACTTCAACAACTATCTGATATTTGTTCTCACCAAGCTAAAATCAGAAGGTAAGGATCCTTTAATTTACCTCCAGTTCAAAGGTGTCTTCCTACTCCCCCACCCACAGGCCCCGTGCCTCTGCCACTATGCGGGATAGTGTAACGTAGGAATTCAATGCATGCAGTCTGAATAACACCTGAATGAGGGATCCTCCTGGCCATAAGTTGGGGAACTTAGCGGCCTCTTTCTCACAAATGATGTGGCAGTCAGAATATGGGTTAAGCTAATTTTAAACCTAATGCCTGATACCTCCTCACTCCCAACCCACCTACAAGGTACATGACCCATTTGTTTGTCAGGACAACATAGGATAAGATCTCTAGTACTGATCTGAGGTGGCCATAGAAATGTGGAGTAGAGTAGTGAATCATAGAAGTTCACCACATTCCGAGGACTAGGAAGGAAGTGGATTGATCCAAGATGCTTTAAAATACTGATGCTATCTTGTGCAGATGGGGATATGGTATCTCATACTCTTATACAGATGCCTATTTCAGTGTAGCACATTGGCACATTGTTATGGAACATTGGTTGATAATCCACCATTGCTTTATCAATATCTGCTCATCATTCTGTACGTTTTAACACGGGGCCACAGTAACTCTGTGGTTAGAGTGCTTGTGTCAGAAACTGACGAGCCATAGGCTTTGGCTTCAAACCCACCGCAGAGTGTCCGGATGGGCGTTTGGCCTTAATCACCCCAAGCTCCATCTCGGTCTGTGTCATGACACCTATAAACAGACCTTTTACTTCCTCTGCTCCCTTCCTCTTCTTTAGATGAGCCAACCCGGTCCTTGAGTGGGCTGATCTTGAAGAACAACGTTAAAGCCCACTATCAGAACTTCCCCAATGGCGTGTCTGACTTCATCAAGAGAGAGTGTCTCCATAACATCGGTGACCCTTCAGCTCTCATCCGGGCCACTGTGGGTATGTTGCGTCCTCTGGTTTCACTGATTCTGGCTCCTTACAAAAGGTTGGATTTTCACAAGGTGCGATTACTCATTGAAAAGGCATTCAGTATTTTTATTGACCACCAGCCCATAATTCATCATTTTTAGATTTATTCGATGTAGTTGTAAAAATAACTTGTTTGACTCCTATTCTTTATCAGTTGTGGGTATTGGGACTGCATGTCTATTTGGGACTGAAGGAGTTTGGCTCAATCCTGTTGAACACCGAAACGTTTTGTAGCCTTCCTTTCAGCACATATAAAAGCCAATTGATTACCCCCCCCATCATCAATCACGGTTATTTCCCTCACAGACTGTGAGCTCTCAAGATTCAAGATACTTATCGTCATAATGATATCCAAAGCACCACCCCATCCATTAACAGTCTGAGACCCTTGTACGCCCTTTTAGGGCCTACGCAATTCTGTTCACGTACTAAGCAAAGCCTTCATCTCACAGGTATACTCATCACCACGATTGCCTCCAAGGGAGAGCTGCAAAACTGGCCAGATCTACTGCCTAAACTCTGCATACTGTTGGACTCTGAGGACTACAACACTTGTGAGGTAAAAGTAACCTGTGTCTGATATTAAGAGTCTGGATGCCAGGTTCACTTTATTTATTCATCTTAGTTTAATTTCCTGTTTTTAAATGGGTTCGTTTGCATGTTGGGAAATATGCTATTACTTCAGCGCTATCTTACTATTAATGGTGACTATTGCACATGTGCAGTTTTTTTCTTACCGTGGCAGTAATGGATACAAATGCATCCCATAAAGTTTGAATCCGTTCATCTGGACACAACATGGAAGAAGCATTTCATCACTCATAAACTGTATTTCCTCTAATAAATGCCACTCTAATAAACACCAACCCTCTAATAAACACCACCCTAATAAACGCTGTGTAAAATTCATTAAAAATTCAATAAACACGGGGGGGGGG
>OMLC01036682.1:19030-31267 GCA_900302585.1 Regalecus glesne
GGGGAGTAGGTGTAGTGAGGTTGATGGGTTCGGGAGAGCTCGGTGTGGTGATGGAGGTGGAATTTGCCCTGTGTGGATTTCATATTTAGCTGAAGATGAGACCCTGTGTGATGCAGTTTCAATTTGGTTTTGCCAAAGAAGTGCTTGTAATCAATAACAATAACATTTAATTTAATATTTTTATTAACTTTATTATTATTATGGTTACATTTTGAATAAAAAAAATATATTTGGCAAAATGAGATGACAAACATAAACCATAAGTTCATATTGACCCTCTCTCAGTACATGCTACAGAGGACCCAGGACCAAGATGAGAACGTTGCCCTGGAGGCTTGTGAGTTTTGGCTTACCTTGGCGGAGCAACCAGTGTGTAAGGACGTGCTCTGTGGACATCTCTCCCAGTAAGGCCCTGTTCCGACCTCACATTATATATCCAGATTATGTCTAGATGCAGAGGTATTACTGTTATTTTATTGTCCAATGATATTCATATTCCTCACTTACCATTAAGGGATTAAGAATCTTGACTGTTGACTGCCTGTAACAGCTGTCACCAAACCAACACATACATCTTCTCCCAGTATACTGTGTGTTTGACTGGATGTCGGCGAGTCCCTGTGGGCTTAAACCTGCCATTGCCCTCTGCTCTTATCTGTGTTTTCCTCCAGGCTTACTCCAGTTCTTGTCAATGGGATGAAATACTCGGAGATTGACATCATTCTACTAAAGGTCAGTTTGTGTCACCGGATGAGCTCTTGGAGAGGAGGTGGATTGTACCATGGCTTAATGTGTGGTGTGCAGTTTAAGCTGACGGTGTATGTGTGGTCTGAAAATGGATTTGTGCGTTGTTTATTAAATGTTTAATCACAATAATACAATACATCGGTACGGTGGTGCAGTTGTTGGTGTTGTTGCCCCAAAGCAGGTAGGTCCTGGGTTTGAATCCCATCCCAGATCCTTTCTGTGTGGAGTTTGCATGTTCTCCCCTCGTCTGGATATGTATGTATAATGATGAATGAGTCATGGTTCTTCTTCTACAAATATTTACCATAAGTAATGGCAAATTTGTCCTACTGGTAGTTGAAGATATCCTCTTCGTTAATATCTTCAATAATAATTAAATAAATCTAGGCACAATATCTGAAAGCCTGGATTCAGAAAATTAACATGGATTATTATGAACACCCCTCTTTAGGGTGACATTGAGGAAGATGAAGCTGTACCTGACAACGAGCAGGACATCAGACCACGCTTCCACAGATCACGCACAGTTGCCCAACAGCACGAGGGTGTTTTGATTGAAGAGGAGGAGGATGAAGATGATAATGACCTGGATGATGATGACACCATTTCTGACTGGAACCTGCGTGAGTTTACTACCCGAGTCCACATAGACCTCTTTTCTCCTCCCGTCCCCGTGATCGGATTCCTCCTGTTCTTTCTCCAAAATAGCCTTTTACACGTCTCAAAGCTCTCCGTCACTACGATGGCTTTCTGTCGGAAGAGATCGATGCGGAGTTGACAAACAGCCCTTTCAGATGTGAATTTAACTTGAGCTGCGTTCACTGTCTTTATGTTGTCACCTGTTAGGCAAGTGTTCAGCGGCAGCGTTGGACGTGCTGGCCAACGTGTTCAGGGATGACTTGCTGCTGCACATTTTGCCACTGCTCAAAGAACTACTCTTCCACCCAGAATGGGTCATAAAGGAGTCTGGCATCCTGGTGCTAGGAGCTGTTGCTGAAGGTGAGGGCTGTGAGGCATGAAGAGAGATTAATAATCTGGATTGAGAATAGGTATTAAATGGATTGGTAAGGAACCACATGAAACAACTGATTGATATCTGGGATTGTGTTTGTTATCTCCATTTCTAGGCTGTATGCAGGGCATGATCCCATACCTGCCTGAACTTATCCCCCATCTGATCCAGTGTCTGTCGGACAAAAAGACCCTGGTGCGTTCCATCACCTGCTGGACCCTGAGCCGCTATGCCCACTGGGTTGTCAGCCAGCCCCCGGACGTTTACCTTAAGCCCCTTATGACAGAGCTGCTCAAACGGATACTCGATAGCAACAAACGTGTGCAGGAGGCTGCTTGCAGGTGAGTGTGGTTACTTGCAGGTCATTAGCTTGCAATTTACCTGATGCTTTTTTATTAGCGTGTTTTTAAAGAGTGCACAAACTCAAAATCTCTATATGTGGCCTCTAGCTTTTACATTAAGCAATATGCCACAATGCTGATGCCAACCAGGCCAAAGCACCTCGTTCCTGATGACATCACCGTCGGGGCAATAACACACCCTCAAGCGTGATATTGCGAGTATACAGCAGTTACCCAGAAAAAAAGCGAGGCTTGGTAAAGTTCCTTATTTACGCACCAAAGATTCCCTTTGAGCTAGTGAGAAAAACAAGGCAGAGAGGCTCGTCGACATGTCAACGTGGAAGTTGGATTGAATGGTACCATTAGATGAACAGCTGCTCAAGTAACATCTCATGAAGTCCACATCATGCATGCATCCATCATCTGCTGTGATGGAGTGGTGACCTGTCCAGGGTGTTTCCCCACCTTTCACCCAATGAGTACTGAGATAGGCTCCAGTTCCCCTTTGACCTGACTTTGGATAAGCAGTTGACGATGGATGGATGGATTTTCATACAGTAGTGCCCGCAACCAGAACTACAGGGGTTAAGGTTAAGAGTCAGACTTGGGTAGTGTTAAACTTAAGGCTTAAAATGAGGTACTGAGATGTGGGGAAAGGAGACATGGGCAAGGCCATTACTTGCATGCTGTGGTTGCCAAGTTTGGTCTCACCTTAGACAGAGGCAGGGTTATTTGACTGATGGTAATTGACTGTTTCCTCCTTCCCTCTTCATCTCTCTCTGCCAGTGCCTTTGCAACTTTGGAGGAAGAGGCCTGTACAGAGTTGGTGCCGTATCTGGCTTATATCCTCGACACACTGGTGTTTGCCTTCAGCAAGTACCAGCATAAAAACCTGCTTATACTCTACGATGCCATAGGAACACTTGCGGATTCAGTGGGCCACCATCTCAACAAGCCAGTATGTCACAACATGTTTATTCTGAGCAACTGTTATACAGATGTTATAGTAGGTTGAAAGGAAACGGTCCCTATACTCAATTTCATAGGTACAGGGATAGTTTATAAAGTCGGTAAAGTCTATTCTTTTATTGTTTCTATCAAGATTTACATCCAAAGAGCAAAAAAGCACCAAGGGATTTTTAACATGACTGTATTACAGCTGGCATCCTCGGAGTTTATTGGGATTTTCTGCCTGAGGAGTTTTCTTGTTGTTTTTCAGCTTTCTGTGCTATCAACCGATTTATATATGTTGATGACGTTCTCTTACTGTGGATGAATTACCTTGAAATGATTTTATGAAGAGAAGGGAGCAATGTACATTTCAATGCTAGCATCTCATTATGCTTTAAAAAAAATCTCAGTTTAATTTTCACCATAGCGTGCATGAAGGAACGTCTTCTGTGCTGCATTTGAATCTGAGTGGCATACATTACCCACCAGATCTCACAAGTGTATATGTGTTCAAAGATCCTGTATGTATATATGGGATTACTAAATCTTTATTTGTTCTATGTTAGGAATACATCCAGATGCTGATGCCTCCACTGATACAAAAATGGAACCAACTGAAGGATGAAGACAAAGATCTCTTCCCTCTATTAGAAGTTAGTGTGTAATGTAAATCTACCTGTTGCATAAACTTCACTTTGGCTAAGAGTGACTCTTGCAATAACCAAATGGGCTTGCTCATTCTGCTCCGCCTCATTGTTCTCAGTGCCTGTCATCTGTGGCCACCGCCCTGCAAAGTGGCTTCCTGCCTTACTGTGAGCCTGTGTACCAGCGCTGTGTTAACCTCGTCCAGAAGACTCTGACTCAGACCATGGTGTGTCTTCAAGGCCCTCATACACATAGAATGTAGACACATGTCCGCACACATTTACACACACAAGCCAAAACATTAAAACCACTGACAGGTGAGAGAATAAGATGGATTTTGTTGAAGCCCAGATAAGATTCATCAATACTTACTGAGTATTTAAGGGATCAGCAACATGTTTTTATTATTCTAACTTAGCTCTGACCATTTAACAAGGCTTGGGTTAGAAAACAGTGAACCTATCCATTTCCTGGTCATATCTGCCCATCAATGCAAGCTCATGGACCCAAATATAGATCCTAAGCTTCACTCTGACTATGAGTTTGATCTTCTGCTATCCTTTATGTAAAACCTTTTCTGTTGTATTTGAGATTGAGGGATTGATGCACACGCAGAGCTTTTAGGAAATGGCCATAAAAATGAAGGTATAAAATCCCAGTACTCGCTTTTTATTACAGCTCCATCAGTCTCAGCCGGACCAATACGAAGCCCCAGACAAGGATTTCATGATCGTTGCTCTGGATCTCCTTAGTGGATTGGCTGAGGGTCTGGGAGGAAACATTGTGCAGCTGGTTGCTCGCAGCAACATCCTTACTCTTATGTACCAGTGTATGCAGGTGGGAACTGACTGAAATGTATATGCAATAATAATGCAATACGAATTCACTGTGCAATATGAATTATTCCATGTGCAATTTTAACTGCCAACGCTCTCTTCTGCTTTCCACTTTACTACTTGTAACACTGCAAATTTCCCTTTGTGGGAATCATAAAGAAATATCTTATCTTAAATGTCAAACATGCTATTGAAGAAGAATATTCTCAGGCTGATAACCTTCTTTATCTAACATTAGGACAAAATGCCAGAGGTCCGTCAGAGTTCCTTTGCTCTGCTGGGGGATCTGACCAAAGCTTGTTTCCAGCATGTCAAACCTTGCATTGGTATGTACAGTGCAGTTGATGAAATTACTATTTTAATCCCAGTTCTTTCTTGTTGAGACATTTTACTTTGTCCTGCAGCTGATTTCATGCCCATACTGGGAACTAATTTAAACCCAGAATTGATATCGGTATGCAACAATGCAACATGGGCAATTGGAGAGATATCAATACAAATGGGTGAGTTTTTGACAATCAAATTCATGACACGAGTTTCATTGACAATCATTTATTAATAACTTTTTATCTGATTTAAAAAAATATATCTTTTTATTATATATGCAATATTCATATAGGGTTTTTTTTGTACCATAGGGCCTGAAATGCAGCCTTACATTGCCATGGTCTTACACCAGCTCGTGGAAATCATTAACAGGCCCAACACCCCAAAGACTCTGCTGGAGAACACAGGTACCACTCGGTGGCGCTGCTGTGCCAGCCAGCCAGCCTGCCCGCCTGCCACACACACAAGAGGTCCTTACACAGAGCTCCACACAACCAGGATTCAACACTCTGGAGTTGTTACTCTACTTATTAATCTCTCTAAATAACTTCTCCAAGCCCTGAGCCTTCACAGGTCTCACCGGTTTGACCTAATAACACGTAATTTGGCAGCGTCCATTGTAAAATGAAACAAAGGGAATTGGACATAAAAGCTTGGGTGAGTTCCTCCACTAATATTAACTATTTGAGACTCTTAAATCAAGCGAACCATGTAATTGCCCAGTTTGGGAATGAACTGGTATGGAATAATTATTTTCACTCTAAGCCTCAGTAGCTTACCCAATGAAACAAAACACGGAGCTGAGACAGTTATGCGTGTTCAAAGCCCAATTACGAGTGTTGCTCTACGTCGTGTAGGCGAGCGGAGTGTTTACTGAATGCTAAAATAGTACTCGAATGATTCAGAGGATGCCTTAACCAGACAAAATGTAGAAATCAAGGTTACACTTTGCTCTTAATCATAACTAATAATTGGGCTTTTGTCAAAGTGACCAGTGGGATGCACCAACTAAAGTTACCCCCTTTCTGATAGTGGAGTGAAGTGTAACCTGTCTCAGTTAGCAGAAAAAAAAAACGTGGGTCTCTGTAAATGTGTTCCTGTTTGTTTGTTGTCGAATTGTTTATTTGTTGCTTTTAGTTACTATTCTTTAAATGTGGATGCATTTCTGCCAATTGATGTTTAATGTTGTTAAGGATGGCAAATGTTTAATGCAGGATTCCCCCCCAAAAATGAAAAATGAGCAGATTTATTTTTACAACAATACATTGAAATTTTCATGTCAATGCTTTAAATCTGGGAAGCAAACTCCCAAGTTACACATATCAACAGAATTCATTATGATAACATCATGATCAGGGAAACAAATAATGTAATATGATAATATAATTGTCCATAATCAGTCTGAAAAGGGGACATTTGCAGTTCTCTGCATTTAACCCATCCTGTCATATATGAGCAGTGAGCAGCCACTATGTGGTGCCCGAGAAGCAGTATTACCCTGGGCTGCATTTACTTTAAATTGATGGATAATCTGATACTTGTAGAGACTTTTATTCCCTGTGTGGCTCTACAGAGCTACTTCCACTGCTGCAAGTGGTAGAAGTGGCCCCAAAACAATGCCACTCTTATTCTGTCATCGATCAGTCAATCCTGCAGTGAACTATATTTCTAATGAGCCTACCATCTGCTTTCTGCATGTGTCATTGGACTGTTCATTAATGCCTGTTTGTTAATGAGAATGTTGCATAGTTCTGTGTCTCTTAAACTTAGGTCCTCCCTCTTCTCTGCCTCATAAGAACCTGCTGTGCTGAATACTAGTCTCCTTCCATCTAGTTAGCTTGGAGTAATCTTGTCATTTCGTTAAAAGGCACATTTCTGTTTCTTATGTAAAATTAACCTGTCTGAGTTTAAGGGAGAAGTTAATGGAAGTTCAGCAAAACTGTCCATGTGGGCCCGGGAAAAACGGGCCTCATGCTCAGTTGTGTTGTCTTACATTGATGACCACATTTTGCAATGCGCTAGTGAATATCAAAAATTCTGCCATAGAAATAGACTCATTCGTAAATTTATATTCAATAAGGACGCTGATTCGTGTAAGAGGCATGCTAGCATTTAGCCAACTATATATCAATGTGCTCGGACTGTTCTCCCTTAAACGTGTTGTTTGTTTCAAGAGTGTCATATTTTACATTCCGCCCCACCACTAGGGGCAGTAATAGTCAACACTAGTGAAATCTTCTGTTATTTATCATACACAGATTCTGTTGATTTATGTTTCTGAGTTTGTTTTTTCTTTATTTTTCTCCCCTCCTCCTCATTGCTCATGTCTTGGTTGGCGTTTGGTGGTGTATAACCGTGATTGCGTTACCTTAGCAATAACAATTGGTCGTCTTGGTTACGTTTGTCCTCAAGAGGTGGCACCCATGCTACAGCAGTTTATAAGACCCTGGTGTGTATTATTCAATCTTTTATTTCAATCATTCTCTCTCCCCCTTTTTTTCCTGTCTTCTTGTGTGTCTCCTTTTTGTTGCTATTCTCCCCCTGTCTCTGTCTCTCTCTCTCTCTCTCTCTCTCTCTCTCTCTCTCTCTCTCAATCCTGCCTTTCCTTCTCTTTTCTCTGACTCGTCCTGATCATTGCCAACCATGTGACTAATCTTGTCCTCTTTTAGGTCCTATTTGGGATTTGTTTTGCCTCTCAGTAGAACATCCATGTATTTTATATTAGTTATTTTTTTATTATTTCCAGTTTTTGTCATTGTTAAATGTTGCTAACACCCTAAATGGTGCATGGGACCACATGCCTGCTGGTTGTGAAAAAGAGATGGGGATCAGTATTTGCTGCAGGAAAAAAACAATCGCAATGTTCCCTATCATTTAGTAGTCCTCCAGCTGCATGACCCTATCCCAGAATCCCCCAAACTATATATATTTGACCTATAACCTAATGATGATTCCGAGGTGCTGTAGCAGAGGGTTCGTTGAATACCCTTCTCATACAGAAAGCAAGATTTAATTTCAAACAAGAGCGCCTAAAGTAGTCATTATAAAACCTATGAGAACGCTCTTGATGTAAGTTTCTTATTTGTTTTATTGGACTGTTTTGTGCATGCTCGTGTTGCTCTTATCTCCAGCTATACATCAGGGATCCCTCTCTACCCTCTGTTTTGACTACTGCAATGTTTTTTGAGAATCAAAATGAGGTCCTGATAATGGAGACCTGTGACTCCCTAAATTAAGCATGCTATAATTAGAGTATGAATGACTAGCTCACCTTAACCATGGATATAATGTATTCAGCTAAGTATATTTGCACGGTTTAATAAGGACAGTTGGGTAAACGGTAATAATAACTTGTGTATTTCTTGCAAAAAATGATAGAAATTTCTTGGAATGGACTCAGTTGAATAGTTTTATCTATTTATTTTATTTATATTAATGATTTGTTGATAATAAAATGTAAAAAAAAATTAGCATTACAATAAACATTTCCTCTGATTGGTTCAATTTGGTCTTCTCTGTTGTCAGGTGCACTTCTCTTCGGAACATTAGAGACAATGAGGAAAAAGACTCGGCATTCCGAGGCATTTGCACAATGATTGGCGTAAATCCAGGTGGTGTCGTGCAGGTAAGGTCAACCAAATACTAATAATGACTTCCTGGGGTTGAAGGATGCGAAAGTTAAAAAGCTGGAATGATGTTTTCCCTCATTGCTTCTCTTATTTCCAGGTCCTATTTTAGAATAGTCCCCCTTGCTTATATTGCTCTGTTCTGCTTTCCACTGCTGATTTGTAACTCTACATCTCCTCTTGTGGAACTAATAAAGGAATATCTTATCTTACAATATCTTATCTTTCTCTCCCAGGATTTTATATTCTTCTGTGACGCAGTAGCCTCATGGGTAAACCCCCAGGATGATCTACGAGACATGTTCTACAAGGTGAAATTTTAACCATTACTGAATGGTCACATACTTAAGTTACTTACAGTGGCTTCAGAAAGTATTCAGACCCCCTTCACATTTTGCACACTTTATTGTGTCGTTTTGATTTCAAATGCATAAAATGGACATTTTCCCCCATCAATCCACACTCAATAACCTATAATAATAGCCAGTTTCCATCCATTAAACCTTAGTCATTCTGTCTGTGGAACTATACGAGGGTCTCGGGAGCCCAGGGGTAGAGCATCACAAGCTAGAGGCTGTGGGTTTTAATCCACCGTTGGGTGTCGGGAAGGACATCCAGACTTGAACCCCCATACCTTCCCTGAGATGGAATGGGGACCTGTCCAGGGTGCTTCCTCACTTTTTGCCCCAATGAGCACTGGGATAGACTCCATCATGACTCTGTGGCACAACTTCAGATAAGCAGCTTCTGATGGATGGATGGATGGATGGATGGATGGATGGATGGATGGTATAACTACAGGTGGTGTTTGTTTTCAGATCCTTCACGGGTTTAAGAACCAAGTGGGGGAAGAGAACTGGAGGCGCTTCTCAGATCAATTCCCAATGCCTTTGAAGGAACGGCTGGCATCCTTCTATGGGGTGTAACTGGTGTCATAGTGATGGGCCTGTTCAGTGGGGTCTGTTCTTATTTTTAACATGTTTAACTTTTGTTAATGAAATGAGATTAAAACACATGGAAAAATAATTTATTTGATAAAAAGAGTAAGATGATGAAAATGTGTCTAGGTGTTGTGTGTGTGTGTGTGTGTGTGTGTGTGTGTGTGTGTGTGTGAGAAAGTAGTCTAATATCTGTCTCTTCATGTTTCTCCACACAGATTATTCACTATGGGAGACCACATTGGGAACCTCTTTTACCCAGGGAACATGTTACCCTTAGCTGGGGGGGTAGGGTCCACCACCGGGGGGACAGAAGGAGTGTGGACTCCTCCTGGATTGTGGACGGGGTGGGAGGGAGGTATCCGTCGCTGTAATCAACACCCTCATGCATCAGCAAGGGGGAAGAAGACAGTTGGAGCTGTTTTATAACAGAAGGAAAAAAATATGATATAATTTCCCATCCCAGTTAGAAATTATGGAATTTAGCATAGCAACTTATTCCCTAATTTTCCAAGTGAGGGATGATGCCTGAGGAACCATCTGGAAACTCAAAAATATTTTTAAAAAAGAAACTCTTGCCATCATTCATGAAACTTTTGCTGCTTTGATGAAATGAAAATTTATTTTGCAGAAATACAATAGCAGGAAATGGTTCTAATAAAAGAAATGTATTTCAATCAAACTGCATCAACCGGGACCCAGTTAGATAAATGTGGGGTTGTGAGTGGACTGAATTCTCACATAGCAATAGTAGAAAGATCTAAAACAACTGAAACCATGGAATAAATATAAGAACCAAAATGTGTTGTTTTGTACTCCAACATTACAATATATTTGATTTAAGAATAAGCAGATGATGGTGACTGGTGATATTGTCTAGCATATTTTCTGACTGGAGAATATATTTTACGCCTCTTCATATTAAGAACAGCCTCTCATGTTGATGGTTATTCTGTGATTCAATGTGACTGGAGTAACGGAGACTTCCTATTATTTAGCAGGGCAGTGGCTATTGTCTATCTCATTTGAGCACTGAGGACTTTGTCGTGGATTAAAGTGATTTGTATCGGAACAGGTAGCATATTTGCATCAAAATGGAAAGATATAGAGTGGTACACTGATGTTTATTTGACCTTGTACTCACAATTCAGCTTCTCTTTGTCCTCTCTGGGAGAGTAATAGTGTTTACCTGTAGGTTATCATAACTGGATTCCCAAACAGCAGTTGACCAGTTTCTGTAACCTTTACTTTCAAGGGGCTAGGGAAGTACATCAGCTTGTAACTCTTCAAATCTCTCTAAGAGGTCATGTGTTTGTGAAGGTGATGTGTTGTGTTGTGCGAGTGGACATTCATCTGCAAAGAAATTGCAGCTCTAGATGCTGTCAACATTATTAGTGTCCCAAGTCTATGGAAATGAGGGGTGGGAAGTGGCATGCAGGGTAGGATCCTGTACAGTGGTCCTCATCTTTATCTCTTGAATCACTCAACAGTGAGATGCGTCTTTATCTTGGTGATGTGTTTTGGATTTTGGCTGTCCAAACCTTATGAAACATCACGTTAAACATGATTTATATGTACTGAGGTTGCTTGTTTTGCTTTTTTGTGCTAAAAGCATGTTCTTGAGAATGTTTGCATAATGTTTTGAGTGATTGTGTTTTGTTGGGTATTGAACTTATTGATCCCTTGCATGTTGGTGGCCTCATATCCCAATACAGCTTGGGGAAAGGTTCAGGGTAAAGAAAGGGGAAAGGGGAGGGGCTTTAATTATGTTTACAAATTTAACAACTTCCCTCCTAATAAGTATTATTTTGTTCAACGTCCGGGTTTTTTTTTTTCAATCTGAGTTTTTTTATTATCATTCAAACCTGCTGGAGTCTTTCCCCAAACCCTTTTAACCCATAGTGGTATGTATTGTTTTAAATACTGTGAAATGAAAGTATCACTTACGTTCTACACTATGTTTGGTTCTTTTGTTGTTTTTGATGTTTTGGGGTCAAGTCACGAATGGTGTTTGGTGTGTCCCATGATTGGGTAGAATATGTCAATGTTTGCCTCTGCAGGTCAGAGTAAAACTTATACCATTATAGTAGTTCCCCTGAGCAAGGCAGTATGAAAAAGAACTGAAGTTGCTTACTGCTCCAGTACACTAGGATGGGTTGAATGCAGATTATGAATTTCCTTTTATTTATGTACAATGAAAAGAGCATCTTTTTCTATTGCACATTTCATGCAGTTGTTGGAATCTTAAAATTTCAAACTGTGGCCACACCCATCGAAATCTGAACACCGTATTTATGAGTAGAGTTTGCTATTGAGATTTCCAGGAATGCCATAATTTACTGATAAAATTACATTTTAATGGGCTATTTATGTGGGATTTCCGTATTAGTGTTAGATTACCTTCTAAATGTGGGCAAACAAAACATCTGGGATTAAACAGCTGTAAGGGTTACATCATGGCATACAGAGGCAGGTGTGACGTGCATGCATGTGTTTGTGCCATGCTGTTTTGGTCCTGAAGTCTAAATGAGTTTCTGTGTCACATTCCAGCCATTTGGCACGCTAAAGTTGAAGAAGCATGGCTTAATGTGCTCTTTCTATACAAAATCCTGTCACTATTTTGTGAAATTTAGGCCTAAATATGGAATGAAAGGATCAACTGTGTTGTGTTGTATTTATAGACTGAGTGCTGCTATAAACTGTGGTTTTGTTTCTCTACTTGAATATGTGTTTTGGTGACCTCAGGTTGTCTGTTTTTGTTGTTGCTATATTTGGATGATTTTCCATATGTATGCCTTCTTTCATCTGTTTCTT
>OMLC01036684.1:0-10300 GCA_900302585.1 Regalecus glesne
GTGTGTGCGTGTGCGCGCGCGCGCGCGCGCGTGTGTAAATTATTATTGTAGTATATTATTTGTGTAATTGTGATGTTCTCGTATTGTGTGATAATCATCGGATGATAGCTGGTGAGTTCCGGTATGGTAGATGTGTCTATTCTCAAGCTGGCAATCTCACTGTAAAATACATGTACACAGAAGAGGAAGTCTTCACAGGAAATGGAAAAAAACAGCCAGGAGCTACACTGGAAGCCCCTAAATATTGGCCATTGTCCCCAGAAGCTAACACATCTTCAGATTATAGCAGTTGGATTCTAAGATTCAATATCAGTATACATCTGTATAAATAACATCACTTAATTCTCACTAACACAAAGTAGCCATGATTCCTCCAGTAGCCAACACATTGAATTCACTTATGAAAAGTATGAGGCAAGGCTCACTTGATGCATATGTTGGGGACATGCTCTAGAGTAAAATCGCAGCCCTGCAGGCCCAGCAGGTCCACTTTGGAGCTTGCTTTTGTTGAGTCATAAAGAGTAGTTGAAATATCAACTCATTTATTTGTCTCGGGAGTGTTGTAGAACTCCAAAAGTGCTGCATTTTCTATTGTGTTGTTTGCATCATCGTCAAAATCCAGACGGTGGTTAAAGTGGGTCTAACGGTGATTAACTCTGATATTGATTTTCCAATATCTTCCAGCCATAACCTGAGATATATCCTTGGATTAACTACATGTCTTCATGGTAGTTTACTGCAACAATACAACAGCTCAACAACCTTATATCCTGTAAGTTTTCAAAACTGTCATAAAAGTACAAAAAGAGGTCAATCTGTTCAACTGGATCAGAAGTTTATTGAGAAACGTTTCGTCACTCACCAGGTGACTTCTTCAGTCATAAAAGTAGTTTCCCAAGTGAACTCGGTGGTTCTCCCATGACTAAACACACCTTTAAACCTTTAAAGGTGTGTTTAGTCATGTACTCACTCCTTTGTCTCTGTTACTTCTTTGAAACTATTAGACTTTTATAAAACAAGAGTATTTGAAAAGCAGTAGGCAAATTAGTATGAATGACATCTGACCCTGGTTATGATGTTGCTTTATCTCTTGCTGAGGGTATTTTATGACTGTGTACCTACTGGTTAACCACAATTTCACTTTTTCAAAATCACTGCCCCCTTTCTCTGTTTTGGCTGCTTTGGCAAAGACCTATAATGTTGTACACTGAATCATTTTTGATGGGGAGATTCTAACTTTGACAGAAACTCTTAAGATGAGGAACAACAAATTTTAGATATTTCCTGATGTTAGCTGGACTTAAAGCATCACAAAAGACATTTGTTTGCATTTACATCTTCATGATTGTACTTACAATGTTTTACAATGCTTTTGGTCTACAAAATATCCCACTCACACCACTTTCTTAGGAGCATGTTTGTGACCAGTATCGACAAGTGAGACCTTTAAAATCCTATTGTTTTCTTACACTGAGAGCGTTTACCCTAACAGTTCGAAAGCTCCCCCTCTGACTCAGTTCACTCCAATTCTCCAGTCCAACTCATGCTCCATCTAATCCAGAACTGATCCAGTGAGTGTTGGTCAGAGACTGATGATGTCATCAGAACCACACCATCTGCAAAAAGCAGTGATTTAACCCTAAATTCATAAAACTGCAACCCTTCTCTTCCATGACTACGCTTGGAGATCCTGTCCATGAAGATCACAAACAGGATAGGTGACAAGGAGCAGCCCTAGCGGAAGCCAACCCCCTCTTGGAAAGAGTCCGACTTACTACGTAGAACCCAGACACAGCCCTCGCTTTGAACATACAGAGATTGAATGGCCCTGAGTAGTGACCCCCCCCATCTCATATTCCCACAACACCTTCCACAATATTTTCTGGGGGACCCGGTCATAGGCCTTCTCCAGATCTACAAAACACATGTAGACTGAATGGGCATACTCCCAGGCCCTCTCCAGGATCCTTGTAAACGTAAAGAGCTGGTCTGTTGTTCCATGACCAGGACGGAATCCGCATTGTTCCTCTTCAATCTGTGGTTCCAGTATTGGCCAGACCCTCCTGTCTAGCTAGCACCTTAGAGTAGATTTTTCCAGGGAGGCTTAGAAATGTGATGCCTCTGTAATTAGCAGAGACCCTCTGGTGCCCTTTTTTGAACACTAGGACCACAACCCCTGTCTGCCACTGTTTTGGCACTGTACTGGAATTCCAAGCGATCTTGAGGACGTGTCACCCATGACAGCCCTTCAATACCCAAAGCCTTCAGCATCTCTGGACAGATCTCATCAATCCCTGGAGCTTTGCCACTGTGGAATTTTTGGACTACTTCAGTGACCTCCTCCAGGGATATTGATTTTGATCCTCCATCATCCTCCAGCTCTGTCTCTATCCTAGAGGGTGGGTTTGTTGGGTTCAGGAGTTCCTCAAATTAAGAATGTGAAAATCCAAAAAGTAATATGAAGCAGTGTTTCTGCCAAACATTTATGGATTTATGAATTCTGTGAATATTGTCAAAAGGTGAAAATAAAACAGATGTACAATGCAATCCAGGCCATCAAGCCAAGGGCCATTGGATTGGAGCCAGTTTAAGCCTTCTTCCATAGGTTTATCCTTCACCTTCCTCATGTTTGCCACACTCAGAAAGTGTAGATAGGAATCAATGTTCAAAGGATTAATTTCGATCCCTTTGTCAACAGAAATAAATTTTCCAACTCCAGCCAAGGGAGTTTATCCATAACTCTAACCATGCCATTACACCAGTTCATATACACTTGGAATGTGCACTCGTCATTCTTCATACAGAAAAATAGTTGTACAACTATCATTCTGTCAATAGCCATGTGAATTGTGTCTTAGCTGTTGAATTATCTAGAGACACAATGAAATATCCAGTCATTCGAACCTATGTGGAATACAATAATAATCCTGATAGCCATGAAAAGTGATTCAAAGGGCAATTAATATGTATGAATGTTAACATGGCCGCGATTACTTTCCACCTGTGATGGAAGGATTGTGTCATAATGATGTTGTAGTTCTACAGGAAAATTGATTATGCTCAACATCCATCCATCTCCCTGGCCTGCAAACTATACTAAATTATATCTCACACATACACTCCACCCCTACTTCATTGCAAGGGAGGGTCCTGAATTTAGTCAAGTTTCATAATTATTGTAAATCTAATTGATGAATTATTAGACATCAGATCATTGAACATTAGCCCTCTTTCGCCCTCACACACAGCGACACAGTAGTAGACACAGATTTCCATTGTACTTGCTCCAGCCTCCATTCCGTTGGTGTGTTTTCTAGTTCATGTTTATGTTATTGGTGTATAAATGTCTGCTTCGTCAATATGTAAACTGTTACGTCATGCCAATAAAGCAATTTTTGAATTTAAATTTGAATTCATGTCCCATGACTTCACCAATAAGGATGCAATAATGAGGCAAGTACATGCACTGCAGCTTTCAGATTCCACATTAATCAGGAGGAAGGAGTGTATTGGGAAAGATATCCAGGAACAACTAATTGTAGCTCTTGCAGCAGCATCATGTTATACCACTGTACTTTCAAGCCAACATATAGTTTGCTCTGACATGCTGTGATACCAGACAATTGGAGATCTCTGCCTATCAATGTCTGCGGATTTCTGAATGGAAGTTAGTGTCTAACCTACTTATTATATATGGCAACTACGACTACTATTATTTTCAGCAATTGATAATACTATCCATATCTGCATATTCTATTACCTTTGTCTGGTCCCATATGGGGTCGCCATAGTGAATCCTCCATCTCCATCTCGTTCTCAGTATACTCCTCTGTCGTACAAGCCATCTGCATGTCCTCCCTTGTCACATCCATAAACCTCCTCTTTGGTCTTCCTCTTTTCATGTCAAGTCAAGTCAATTTTATTTGTATAGCCCATTATCAAAAATGAACAATTTTCCTCAGTGGACTTTACATTAAGGGGGCGGCATGGCTCAGTGGGTCAGAGCGCTCGCCTGGCGATCAGACGGTTGCAGGTTCGATCCCCGGTCCTGCAGAGAAGCGTGTCGAGGTGTCCTTGAGCAAGACACTGTTCCCCTAACTGCTCTGCCCTGTGATAGACTGGTGACCTATACAGGCTGTACCCCGCCTCTCGCCCAATGAGAATGGAGATAGGCTCCAGTTCCCCCGCGACCTGATTTCGGATAAGCGGATGACAATGGATGGATGGATGGATGGTTGTACTTTACATTGATATAGCATCCTGTCCTTATACCCTCAGAATGGATAAAGAATTACTCCCTTAAAAAGCAACCCTGCTGATGTGTTCTTGTCACCCACATATTAATTTGCCTCCTGTTTAGCTTTTATTTAACTGACATTAGTGTAATCATTCACAAATATATTCATTTCAGGTATGCAAAACAGGGCAGGTATGAATCTAATCTCCATAAAACCATTTCAGTCATTGAAGTCCTATCACTGTAGACTGGACTCTTTTATTATAGCCTATCTCTAGCTCCACCTGCAATGACACAAATATGATGGAGAGTTTGATTATCGTTGCTGTGCGATCTGAAGCCAGCTCTGATTTATTGGGTCTGGGCTATTGAAGGTTCATTAAAGTCTCATGAGGTAAATTGATAACTCTAATCTCATGCTAGATAAGACTCCTAATAACTAAGCCGTGGCTTACCTTGTAGGAGATATTCCTTTAGTTTGCAGTTCATCCTTTTTTAAGAAGAGAGATGTGCTAAGTGAAACTGGGTGATTGCTACATTAGGTCTGAGCTTCGTTTGATGAAGGGCACTAGAGTCAAAAAATTTGTTGGCAACCTAATGTAATATAATTTATTTCGTTGATAGGATGGCCTCTTTCTTGATCAAAATTATGTATTTTTAATTTTGTTAATCTAACATGTTTGAAATAGTTGATTGAAAAATACTCCATTCTTTAATATACATGTACAGAGTGCAGACAATTACAAGACAAACTTTCAATTTGTCATGAGAAATAACTTGTATCAAAAAGAGAAAAATAAAACTTTTCAGCTAAATATTGTATCATTATGGCATCATATTCTATAATGTAGCCAGAACATTTGCATCATGAATGACGAATGATTAAAAACTCTCCTGATCTGTTTTTGTAAGAGAAAAATACAAATTATTTATGTTAACATATATGTAACTGAAGTGAACCATAAAGGTGAAGCACTCCCATCAGACAATTGCTTTTTTCTTGTCAGTTTCAAAGAGAGAAATGTGCTTTGTTATTACCATGTATCATTTTTGTTCTTGTGAAGTATTCAATAAGAAAGGACAAAAATCTGTGCACATCTTGAAAAATACCCAGATGAAGAAGCGTTTTAAGCCTTATTTGCCCAGCTAATTTCAAACTGAGAAATCATCTAACTGACAGGTTTGGTGGGATTACTTTCAGGGAGACAAACTGGGAAAAACTAAATCAAGGAAATACCTTCACATTTTGAAAGCATGTTTTGTGCTCTAGTGTTCTGAAGACTTCTCTTAGACTGATGCGTCCCTAAAATCAGAAAACAGGCAGGCAACATCATTACAGACCTATCCTATCCTGCTCACAATCTCTTCCAACTCCTCCCCTTTGGTAGGTGTCGCAGTACACTCTATGACAAAACAACCAGATATAAAAACAGTCTCTTTCTATGGGCTGTCATTTAAATGAATACTTAACATTAAGTAACCAAAATGTATCTTTTATATACTGTACTGTACCTTGTATATATACTGGTACGCTCTGTCATGTCCATCTACCTCAGGCATATATGAAAGTAATGTGCTAGCATTTATTTAAAAATCTCTGATCCATTCTCTACACCATCACAGTTTATCACCTCTTATCTTCACCTGTATACAACCTATATATACATACATACAACCGGCTGACTTGTGATGTAGCCATTGTTTCCAGTACGGCAGAACACAGCGTCATGCGTGAACACTAAAAAATCAATAAAGTCAAAAATGAACCAGAAGTAGAAATTTAAATGATAGATAATGTGACATTCAGTTCCATGTGATATTGACTCGTATGGCAGACACAGTCTCACCATGATGGAGGAAACTCTACTGATGTTTGATCAATAACCTACGCAGGCCAAATGTCCTCAGCAGATGTCCAGATTGTTTATTGGAGGATGTCCCCAATCTGCAAACATCAGTATGTCTTCCTGACTGAAGAGTTGTTATTTGAAAGCCTTAAACAATTCGGTTATGATCCACATCTATCCTTGATGTGATATCGATTCCTGGCTGGCTAAATTTAAGTGGAGTCACTGAGTCATTAATCAATATAGATTTTTGTGAGTCTTCAGTTGCATTCAAGAGAGATGTTATAATCGAGGGACAACGCCCATATTATCAATTATGTTCCCTGATTAAAAACACGGATTTGACTTTATGCCCACAGGAAACTTACATCATCGGATTCTCACTGGCAATATTCCTTAATGGTGCTTTGAAGACAATTATCCCTCTATAGTAGTATTTAGGTTGAGTAAGGCCTCTCCTTCTATTACCTGTATAGAATGAACTGGATCTCAACAGTGTGACAACCGCTTATCAGAATAACACATGAAGATTCTCCCAAGTATTACATCTGTTATTGATTTGAGTGGGGAAAAAGTATTTCTGTCTCTGAATGAACACCAGCTGACTGTTTCCAGTTTATCATGGCTTCCAGATTTGGGCTATAACCCATGATAACAGCGCAGAGGCCTGGTGCCAGTTCTCTGTGTGTTTGTGTGTTACCACCAGCATTTGTGTTTTTTCACCTCCTTGGCTTTGGCCCTCTGCCAAACTGGGTTGTAAAGAGAGATGGCTCTATCTCGCAGGTCACCAGTAGCCATGGTGTGACTTTATTGACCTGTGCAGCTCCAAAAGGCAATAACAAAGCCAAGCTCAAAGTATTTAACTGTGTCAAAGAATCAGGACGTAGGCTGGCCTCCTACACTTCAGCAATACTGAAAACTAGAGTCATAGGTTCATAGACATATGTCAGTAACTACATTCATTATTTAGCCCCTAAAAAGGCTGCTTTGCTGATTTTTAACATCATCAGGATCTATCCAAGTTTGGGGTATGGTGTGAAAAATATCCACCGTGGCTGCCAAGAGTTCCTGTTTCTGGGATGTAGTTGCAAAGTCTGTTATTCTGGCACCAGTGTCATCATTTGGTGCATCCCTAATATTGTTGGTGACGAGGACGAACTACTGGTTAGTTAACCTTGAACTTCTAGTTTCTACCTCTGGGGGTAGGCGGCATAGCTCAGGAGGTAGGGTGGCCTGTCATTCAGTCTAGTGTCCTTGAGTATGACACTGAACCCCTAAGTGCTCAACTCCTGAGATGGGATGGTAACCTTTCCAGGATGTTTCCCTGTCTTTGCTTAATGAGCGTTGGATAGGCTCCACAACCCATCTTCAGATAAGTGGTCGACGATGGATAGATGGTTGGAAAACTAGATTAAAAAAGAAAGGAAAAAACACTAAGTATGGCGTGCTCTTATTATATTTTCATGAAATTGAATCAATTCACCAGAGGACTGCATACCAAAAAGTTTAACCTTACTAAAGTATATAGAGCTGATATGAGTTTATTCAAAGGCCAACATAGACCTTTACTCCTTTGTCTTACTTTCTCTCACTGTCTCTCTCACACACAGACACACACACACACACACACACGGACATGGTTTTCACCTGATAGGTACAAAGTGGGTGTGGAGAGCAGCTAGTAGCCGGCCATGTGGTGTCTGAACATAGAGGTTTTACAAACTGAGCCGAACACTGAACCCTGAGATGGGAAGCTCCCTAGATTTTGGTTCTAAAACGGTTTATCTGAGTTAGTTCAATCAACTGCCAGCATGTTCATGCTGAGCATGCCGCATGTGCTCGACAACTATAAAACTCATCCATCATTGATGGAGCTCTGATATTACAATACACCATGGCAACTAGTGAGAAAAAATGGTCATCCTACTTCGCCCCACTGGATTTAGACACTCTAATAATTTTTATGTCTCCAGATTTTATGCTGCTCTTTTTTTTGCTTTCCACTTCATTGTTGTACCACCACAAATTCCACCCTGTGGGGCTAATTAAGGATTATTATGACTTATCTTATCTTTTGAGGTATATGTATATGTAAGTATGTATGAATACATCTCTTTCTCTATTAATCTATCAGTTCTTAATCTATATTGATGGTATCTTATAACACTGACTGTAAACGCTGTAAGGATAAAATAATTATTTTTTTTGCCTGATCTTTCCAAAGCAGGAAATGCTTAACCTGCCCTAATTATTACTTTTTCTTTCTTTCTTTTTCATTTTCAACAAGAAAACCTAATCTTGTCAGGGATCCGGGCAACAGAGTGTGGTAATGATGATACTGCTGTTTTAGGCCATGAAGCCCACTGACATCAGGCATTTTTCCAAAGTGCTTCCCCTGTGCAATTAACCTGACAGGGGCCTTCTCTCAGGTCAGGGATGAAAACAAAGCGGTGAATGGTGGCGATGTGGCTCATGAGGGAAGCTCGTTGCTGTTGTAACACTGTGATTCCCCCCTGTGGGACTATTAGAGAATATCTTATCTTATCTTAGAGGGAGTGAGGCTTTCCTTTGCCAGTCGAAAGCCTTGACGCTTGCATTGACCTTTTTGGCACTGCTCAGCCATTGAAGAGGGATTGGAGCCAGGATTTTGACAGAAACGTGGAGAGTGTGCCTGTGGAATGACTGAGATAGCAAAGACCTTTCTGGAAAAAGCCTTACACATTGTCCTCTCTCAAAATCAATGGCTGTTTATGTGCTGAAATCAGAGTCGCAAGTAGGTAGGAAGTAGGAAAAAACACTGACTCTACAATTGGTCGACATGTAAACCTGAAATCAAATTAAAAACTTGTGTTTTCTCTGAGTTAACAGAGCCTACCAAAGTCCACTGAGGCAAATTGTTAATTTGTGATAATGGACTATACAAATAAAATTGAATTGACTTGATTTACCATGTTTTGGATTGCAATCATATACTTTATATTACTACTAGTAGTTATTTTACTGTTATAAATGTTACTACTACAATAATTTGTCCAGGGGTGTAATAGACTTGTTCCCAATGTTTACATACTGCGTAGGAGTAATGTGTGCATGCACATTCACTTTGCAAGAGACTGCTGATAAATGTTTTCACTTACCTGGGTTCTGTAATGCGGCAGAATGACCTATCTCCCTACCTTAAGTCCTAACTGTGACAGAAATATGAAGAGTTATGAATATTCACGAAGATTAATTACCAAAGCAGTACTGCACTTCACAACCATCTGGCATTTGCTGCACTGGCAGCTCTAAGCAGCACCGGGACCTGAATCAAAATCCTCATTTCTTCACCTGAGCTACTGCAGCCCCCCTTAGCCCATTTAGTGTTATTACTTATCGTTTTCATAACCAGAACATGCATGTTCATTTTAATAATAATAATAATAATAATAATGATAATAATAATTCCCTTATCAGTCCCGCAAGGGGAAGTTTGGATTTCTCTGCATTTTTGACCCAACCTACTGTATAGGGGCAGTGAGCTGCCAACATCTGGCACTCTGGGAGCAGTTAGGGGCACTTCAACATACTGTATGCAGGACCGGGGATCAATCCTCCAACGTTCCGATTGCCAGACGACCGCTCTACCCACTGAGCTATGCCGCCCCCATAGTGCTCAACAAAGTCTAAATAAAGCATTTACCAAATCTATGTCCTTTGGATTATGAATAGAGAATGAAAAAGCTGTCCGTTGTTTGCTAAAATGATCAGAGTTCAGATGATCTGATGTAGATGTGTGTCTTACCAGGGTTAAGATTAGGGTGATAACCCTAACCTTAACCCTAACCCCCAGTACCCCTCCAGCACACTTCTATGAGCTTACACTAGCTTGATGTATAGTTGTGAGCATCAGTCTCTTCCATTCCGTATTTTCCCCAAGAGGTTAGTAGAGACAGCTTGTAATGGCTCCTAAAAGCATGATTAATGATACCTCAAATGCAGAATGCAGCACTTCTTGAGAGCTGCCTTACTTTGGAAAGAGACACATTTACTTTTCCTGTCACACACACACACACACACACACACACACACACACACACACACACACACACACACACACACACAAAGAGACTGCAGTAAGGCACCAACATGTGGAGGGAATAGCTTATCAATAGAAAGGTGTTGTGTCCATGCATCCCATGATCAAGTCTAATCACTGTACGGCCGCGTCGGCTGG
>OMLC01036685.1:0-11900 GCA_900302585.1 Regalecus glesne
TATGAGAATATTAGCCAGAGAGAAAAAACAGGAGGGGTGAGACAGAGGAAGAGTTATGATTAAACCCATGACTAAAGATAATAAAACAATTTATAAGTTACAATTTCCCAATTTCATTTATTATGGTTTCAGATGCATAACAAACAATATATCACAAGTACGCCTTGTATTTAAGTTTGTGTAATTTTTAAGATGGCCATCTTTATCCTTGCGGCAATTCTCAATTTAAATATTTTGGCCCTTTCAAAATGTTCAGATTCCGCACAACCAGATACACCTTATGACATACGTTATAGACATTTTGAAAGCACAGTGCTTGGCCGTCGAAGGAGAATGAGGCAAGAGTACTTTCCGTTCACTTAACCACGAGTGCCTGGAGGATCCAGAGGGGGACACTAGCAAACCTAGATTCTTTTTGATCCAACCTAACCCTTATCCCCATGTGAGGGTTAGCCCATTATGCCCCACTTACTATGGACCTCTGGCTGTGCTCAGAAATAGCAGTTGGGATTCAAACACCTAGCTGCATAACACAGAGATGTGCTGAACAGGTCCTCCATCTCCTTCGCCACCGGAGGCCCCTAAAGAAACGATGTTTAAAATTTGTTCCAATAATTCACTCATTGAGGCATATACAACATCCAGTACATCATATTGATTTGAATGACAAATATTTCATCAGCTCATTCCAGCGCAGGGTACATAAATCAATGAGTTTTATCTATAATCAAAAGGCCTGGTCAGCTATTCCCATGAGGCAGCTTTTTATTGCAACATCTTTCCAGCTACCCAGACCCCTGGCACCCTCTGGTTCCTGGAAAACATGCTAAAGCTACTTTATTTTGGCATTGTATCCTTACAATTAATTATATTTGTCCTCTGCATTTAACCCATCTTATTGTATAGGAGTAGTGGGTAGCCGCAGTGCCCTGGAGTCGGAAAAAACACAATTAAATGAATGATAAATAAAAGATTCCCTTATCAGTCCCGCAGTGGAAATTTGGATTTCTCTGGATTTTTGACCCAACCTATTGGGTGGAGCAGTGAGCTGCCAACATATGGCACTCGGGGAGCATTTAGGGATTCAGTGTCTTGCTCAAGGACACCTCGACATGCTATATGCAGGACTGGGGATCGATCCTGCAACCTTCTGATTGCCAGACAACCCCACTGAGCTATGCCACCCCCCAAAAAAGTTGAGCCTGAAAAGATATTTTTCATGACACGTGTTTAAAGTTTCTTCTTCGAGCTTTCATTGTGTGAACTCGCCTTCTCTGGAGCACGCAGTGGCGTACAATTAAAATCAATTAAAGAATCAAATCACAAACAGCATCTCACACTATTGATATTAGTAGTGTCTTGTAACATATATGCTGCAATGATGTAGCGAGACTGCAGAATGTGAGTGTTTGAAATAACATGTTTAAAACCCTATGAGAATGGCAGAGCCTCCCAGTCCTGTGATTACTTAATATTTAACTCATGTAGCTGCAAGCCTCCAACATGACCAAGACAATGCAACTGAAAAAGGTTTTGATGGCAAAAATTAAATGAATAAATACACACTGCTAATAAATACAATCCATAACTGAAAGTACCGATGTCAATTTGGCCAACGCAAAGTGCAGTTGTGCTGTTTCTGTACTGGCTGAATATTAAGGAATTTATGGATGTTGAAAGTTATTTTTCAGGAAATTAACCCATGTAAGATGTTTGTGGAGCTAAAGACTTTATGCAAGTAATTTTGCAAGGAATGCAAGGAATTTTGGCTGGATGTATAAAATATACCAATAAAAACTGGTGACTTTATGCGAGTTGACAGGAATCTGAAATTTCCAAGATTATCCAGATAGCATTATAACCAGTCTTTAGCTAGTATTAGATTATTTATGACTGTTGAAGGGGGGGGCTAAGATTTTGTATTTTTTGACTTTGGCAATGAGACATTGGTGAAAGTAAACATTGTAACAAAATTATAGAGCAAAAAAAATACTGAACAGATTTTTTTGAATCGGCACATATGGAGAATATATAGTATGAACCGAAAAGACAAAAATTAGTAATGACACCCAACGACAGCAGATTGTCAAGGCCTAGTCATACAAAGGAAATAAGTCTTCTGATTGGCAGCAAAGTGGGGTCATCTCGAATCAAGCCAGCTGCCACCATCGGCATTATGGCAGTGAAAATCCTGTGCAGATGAATATGGAAATAGGAGGGGATAAGAAGGGGCAGAGAGAAACAGTGAAGACAAAACAGGAGGGATATTAGCAGGTCAAATCAAAAACTAATGGCAACTACAGAAATGCAAGGAACCTGTACTGATTAAGGATGGAATGATTTGGTGGGTAAAGCAATCATTTGGCGATCTGAATGTTCTGTCGGAAGGTTTGATCCAGGCACCTGCAGAGAAGCAGGTTGAAAGTGTCCTTTAGCAAGACACTATTCTCCTAACTGCTCTCCCCTGTAATGGACTGGCGATCTATCCAGGATGTGTCCCCGTCTTTCACCCAATGAGCAATGAGGTAGGCTCCAGCTCCCCTGCGACCTTGGTTTGGATGAGTGGTTGACAGTGGATGGATGGAGATACCGATTATATTGATGTAAAAACTTGTTTTATGTGGGCCTCAGGGAACCAAAATGTCACATCACTTTCATTTCAATAACTTATCATCATTATCATCATCATCATCAAAAGTTAACGAGGAGAAAGGAGGGATGTAGTCTTGTGTCATGTCATCTGATGTTATGTCATGTTGGAGGCCGTGGTAGCTCAGGGGCAGAACGCATGAGCCTGAGGCTGTGGGTATGAATTCACTGTGGGACATCCATAAGGGCATTTGGCCTTAATTCTCCATGCCTAGCCTGGGATGGACTGGTGACCTGTCCAGAGTATTTCTTCACCTTACGCCCTATGAGCATTGGGATAAGCACCAGCAGATC
The DNA here is from genome assembly GCA_900302585.1 of Regalecus glesne. Classification (NCBI taxonomy): domain Eukaryota; kingdom Metazoa; phylum Chordata; class Actinopteri; order Lampriformes; family Regalecidae; genus Regalecus; species Regalecus glesne. Next base: position 2,944 of record OMLC01036685.1, read on the forward strand.
TGTGAACCGACTTAAGATAAGTGGTTGATGATTACATGACTTGACATGACACCTCAAGTCAGGCATTGTGAAAACAATCAATGGTGTAATTGTTGCAATATTACTAACTTTGTGGTCAGTGAAGAGAATAACAGTGAAAACCAGTCTCTTTTCACAGATGCGGTAGTTTTCACTGTTTCAGGTTATGTTTCCAATGAGCCCATGAGACAGAAAAGCAGATTCTTTTTCTGCAGCCTTTAAACTGCAGTGCTATACCTGCTAATGTAGACTTCTAAAAATAAGGGAACACGAAAACATCTCAGACCCCCACACACACACACACACAAATACAGTGGGGGGGACCTTAGAGTGGTGTGTATGCAGACTCTACTCAGTCACTAAGGGCAAAACCAAACATGACACCCCCAGTGAATAGTTCAGTTACCATTGGGTACAAGATAGATGAAACGTTTTGCAGGAAAACAAGAAACTCAAAGTGGTGGAAAATATTGTCCATTGATGATCTAGGAGGCTAATCTGCAGAACAATGACAGTGGAATGAATATGCTAATCAAACATTGGGTTGTGGAGTCATGCTAGAGCCTATCTCAGCGCTCATTAGCCAAAAGGTGGGGAAACACCCTGGACAGGTCACCATGCATCACAGGGTTTGAACCGTTAGGGGTTAAGTGTCTTCCTCAAGGACACCTCGACATATGTTCTGCAAGAGCCATGATCAAACCACCAATCTTCCGATTACTAAATGACCACCCTACCTCCTGAACTATGCTTATAGTATTTTTTGTTCTTTTTTGAAATTTGATTCCCTTTTTCCCTGCCCAAATTCCCAGAGTTGCCCATGGCTGGATCTGTTGCTTCGGTGGCTCTCTAGAACATCGACAGAAAGGAGGAAGCCATAGTATGTGTCTCCTCCAGGTCACATGACAACTAGCCCTTGCCATTTCACACATCATGGTCTCGTGGGAAAAGCACAGTGCTTGGCTGTGGAGGAGAGCGATATGAGAGTACTTTCTGTTCACTTAACCACAAGTGCCCAGACGACCCAAAGGGGGACACTAGCGAACCTAGATTCCTTTTCATCCAACCTTAACCCTTATCCCCATGGGAGGCTTAGACAATTATGCCCCACTACCTATGGACCCCCAGCTGTGGTTGGAAACGGCGCGGCCGGGATTCAAACACCCAGCTACGTGACACAGAGATCCACTGAATAGCCCCTTAACCCCCTATGCCATTGAAGGACCCCTTTTAGTCTTATCTACTAATTATAAGGATTCTGGAATGAAAACATCACGTCCCTCTTGTCCCCACACCTACCTAAAACACAGCTCAAACTCTCTCAAGCAACAGATACACTATCATGCTTCAGAAAACCACTGTCATGCCATGAAATATCTGGTGAGGTAAATCAGTTTTAAAAAAGCCCCTTGAGTGTGTATCCCACATGAACTGGTAACTCCCATTGTGATCTACCAATAATTCTCTGGTGCCCCTAGAGGGCGCATGAGACAAGATGTTCAAAAAAATCAAACAACAACAAACAACTGCCACTTGAAATTTGATAGGGACATCGGGACAGACAACTAGATAGAGGAATAATATTAATAAAAACAGAAATAATATTGAACAAAAATTGTATTAAACACAGAAAAAAATCAGTCCGGATCAATTGCTTCATGAATAGAGACCTCGTTGGACATTATGTAAGATCGGAAATGTATCACTGGAATCCTGACTGGTTTGTGTTTACCCCAAACACCCCTCCCCCCTTTCTATGCCGTGGATTGCCTTTGGGTCGCTGTCTTCGACATCCCCATTGCCCTGGATTGGATTTATAATCCCCCCTTTACATCAATTTGCCCTTCCTTTTGGACTGTCTGTCATATCATCATTCCCTTTCCCCTGTGATTGTGGTAAGATCTAGACATTGCACTTTGTTCAAATTGGAAGACTTAATCATTCCCCTTTCTTTTCCTTTCTTTATTATTTTCTTTGAGTGCACTCTTTTGTTTCATTATTTTATTTAACTGATATCTCAGGCTATCATTTTATTTGGTTCCGACATATACGAATAGAGTTTAGACAATTTATATATATATATATATTCACCAATAGTAAACTATATGGAACATGATTAGATAAATATCTTGATGCATGCTCAATAATCCAGGTAGGGAAATCACAAAAGAGGTGAATTTGTTCAGCTGGATCAGAGGTTCATTTTAGAAACGTTTCGTCACTCACCAGGTGACTTCTTCAGACTGAAGAAGTCACCTGGTGAGTGACGTTTCTAAACGTTTCTAAACGTTTCTAAACGTTTCTAAAATGAACCTCTGATCCAGCTGAACAAATTCACCTCTTTTGTGATTAGATAAATATGTAGTCCATAGTATTATTAGATATGATTATAAATAGGTATTAAATAGGATGGACTTAGATTTTGTTAAAATAAATACCCTTTATATTTTAAAAGAAACCTTTGATTGTGGTGTGTTGTCTTGGGGTTAGTCATTGAACTGTGGTCTGGCGATAACCGAGCTCCTCAGAACTTAGAGGCCTAGACTGTTACTGCACAAGCACAAGCTAGTACCTTGTCATGCGGGTTACAAGTGGTTGCTAGACTAGAAAAGCACCAAATAAAAATGAATCCATTTACCATCACTAATCAAACATGTCATCTTAATTTGACTTTTCATGAGGGAGACATTATGTGTGACTGACAAATTAACCAAAGAACAATCGATGTAGCATCACCCTCTTACAAAAAAACACGCACACATGCACGCACGCGCATGTGCACATGCGCACGTGCACGCACGCGCACGCAGGCGCATGTGCACGCAGGCGCATGTGCACGCAGGCGCACTCCTCTCTTCACACAACCAGTGTGATTTAACAATGTTTTAGGTGTCTGGGATATCAGACATAATAGATGGACTAAACATGAATGTTTTGATGTATTGCTCAATAATCCAGGTAAGAAAATCCCAGAAAGGTAAATTAGTTCATCTGGACACAAAGCTTAGTGGGAGATAGTTTTCATCACTAATCTAAGGGACTTTGTCAGTCTAAGCTGACTGCAAGTGTCCTCACCCGTATAAACAACACAGAAATCAATGATCAGTTTACAAATGACCATATACATTAATTCGAGTTACAATCGCCATGTGTGCTATTCACAGAGGATTGACTGGGCATTTGTCAAAGCCAGGAAGATGCCCAAACTGTGGACCAGCCAATCGAAGAGAGGACAACAGCTGCCAAAGAATAAGCCAGTGTTGATTCCGTGTGTGGCAGGAGTTTCCAAACAGTTGAGATGTATATTTTCTAAACACCACCTCTCAGTTATTTTCAAACCCCAAAGCCCACTGTGCCAGAAATGGGTCCACCCCAAGGATTAGGTCCCCCCCAGCACAAACAGAGCAATATAGTGCATGCTGTTAAGTGCTGGGAGGATTGTGGTGACTTGTACGTCAAGGGAACTAAACAGATGCAAGCCAAGAGGACAGCACAACATAGAGGAGCTAATGCATCAGGCCAGGACTTTCCAGTATACTCTAATCTACAGGCCAGTGGCCACTCTTTCAAGGATGAGGATCTGCACATCCTTGATAGTAAGGAACACTGGTTTGAACAGGGAGTCAAAAAGGCCATCTGGGATGTGATCAGGGAACTGACTATGCCTGAACGAAGATGGTGGGTGTGGAGGGTAGTGTGAAGAGTATGTCAGTCACCATTTAACAATTGTGATTGCAACTATTCGCCAATCCTCTGTGAATAGTACTCATTACCATTTTAACTCTGATTGATGTTCACGACAATTTGCATGTGAAACCAGTCATTGGTTTTGATCATCATGTAACTGTACCGTTTATAAGGGTTGTGTGATACCTGCAGTCAGTTGCGACTGAGGAGGTCACATGTAGGAGTGATGAAACATTTCTCCCACTAAAAGTTGTGTTAAAAATGAACTGATTCAACTTTCTGGGACTAAAATTGATGTTTTTGAAGCCTTTCTTGTGCTGATTGCTGTAATCAGAAAAAAATCAGAATACAGTGATGAGATGTATCATGCATCCATCCATCCATTGTCAACAGCTTATCCAAAGGTAGGTCATGGAGCCATACTGGAGCCTTTCCCAGTATTCATCAGACAAAGGTGGGAAAACATCCTAGACAGGTCACCACTCCATCTCAAGGGTTGGGCACTTGGGGGTTCAGTGTCTTACAAAGGGACACTTCAACATATTTTCTGCAAGGAGGGGTAATTGAAGCACCAATTTCCTGATGACTAGATGATCCCCCTATGCCTGGAGCTATGGCATCCCTAGAGATATATCATTCATTGAAATTTCAGTAAAATAAACTGTCTGAGGTGTCAGATGTGTTAGCAGACCAACAAACACCATCAAATAGACTGAGACCAATCTGTAGCTCTGCCATGATAAGATCTGCTCAAAAATATAGATTAATAGGTGAATGGGTTTCAAAAGGGTAACAAGGAGGAATGACTAAAATTTAAGGGCTTAAACCTGAGTAAACAGAAATACTGATAGCAGACAGTGGCCAATGTTAGGTTACCCTGGTGCTTAAAGTGACCTGTTTAAGGGACATGTGTCAGGTCCTGTCAGTTTCAATACTCACAAGCGTCTGATTCCTGACTCAGGCTGGTCAGCAGCAGCGGCACATGGTGGAGAGGCTGCAGCAGGAGCATCTGAGCCACCCTCATCATCCAGCTCCTCACTAAGGGACATAAAAATGGAACGAGAAACATGAAGCTATGTCAATTCAGGTCAGGTAATTTACATGACACATAAGGGGCCTCTGATGGCGTAGGGGGTTAAGGTACCTATGTTCAGGGCATCTCTACGTCATGCAATTGGATGTTCGAATCCCAGCTGCGCTGTTTCCAGCCACAGCCGGGGGTCTAAAGTTAGTGAGGCATAATTGGCTAAGCCTCACATGGGTTCAGGGGTTAGGCTGGATAAAGTATTCTGGGTTCACTAGTGTCATCCGGGCCCTCGCGGTTAAATGAAGGGGGAAGTATTCTCGCTTTGTTCTCCTCCAACGGCAAAGCACTGTGCTTTCCCCGCGAGACGGCAATGTGCAAAACAGCAAGGGCTAGTCCTTATGTGACTTAGAGGAGACACATGCTATGGCTTCCTCCTTCCTGTCGACGTTCTAGAGGGGTATCAAAGAGACTGACCCAGTAGTAGGCAGGGAATTCGGGTGGGAAAAAAGGGGGATTAAAAAAAAGTTGAAAATAGTTAAAAAATAAAATTGACATAACACATTTACAAACAACTCCTATCAAAATGCTGTGCAGTCTACAAAATAATCCTCAAGCCTGTTCAAAAGTTTGGGGGCTGCAACTGCAAAAACAAAAGATGTTTAGGAGTCTCGGTGTGGACCAAGGGAAAGCAAGGAGTGAGAAAACCCCATTTTTTAAAAGATAGGTGCACTCTTCTTTAACCGAGGACTAAACCTGCTAAAAGTGTTGTCAGACATAATTTAGAACCAGGCTTGAGTGTACCACGAGCTCCCCATTTTTTGAAAAGTAAAACAAATGAGAGAAAAAGTCACTTTATTTGAACATTGTCTTCTTACAGTGAAATTTGTCCTCATTTAACCCATCCTGTTATATAGAAGCTGTGGGCAGCTGCAGTGCCTAGGGAAGCAGTTAGGGGTTCAGTGTCTTGACACTTCAAAATACTTTCTCAATGAGCCTGGATGAAACCACCACTCTTCTGATTACTAGAAAAACCCCTCTACTTCCTGAGTTATGCCACCCGGAGATATATCATTGTTTTGAGGGCTTAAGTGAATGTCTCACGTGAGTGTTGAAACCCAGGATATTCAGCATTGTGGTACATTTCTCAATAACAAAGTGAGTTTAAGTCTGTATGACTCCAAATGGGGTTGCAGTAGCAAAGCAGTATTGCGTACTCCTTAAAGTCAGGTGTCACCCATTCAGTCCTACCACAAGGAATCAGGAAAGCCCATCTGGCCTTAAACTCCCTGCGCTTGGTAAATGTGAGGCATAAATTGCAAAGTGCTTTTGAGACTAGAAAAACACTGTAATAAATTAGTCAATGCCTAAATGCCCAATGCCTAAATTAGTAAATTTACCATCTAAATGATGCCTAAAAGCTGTTCAACGTTTTCTAAGACATTAAGTTTCTTAAAGAAACAAGAACTATCCCTTAAAAGAATTAATTAGGAGGCGTGGTGGGACTGAAGAGAAAGAGCTGGGTGGTGTGGGGATGTGCTCCCTGCAGATTCGGGCTGTTGTTGCAGGCATGACTAGTAACTGAAGGCTTTAATACTGGAATGAGAGACAAACATCTTTTTGACTCGAGAAACAATAAAAAGGGCAAGATAAGAATTTAATATGCTCATTTATCATTTCTAAGTGTGATTGTATCATGATCCAATTTACATATTGTCATATACAGTTTGCTATATACAATTAATACACTGATAACTAGAATCTATCACTTAAAATTTAACACAAAGTAAAATGGGAAAAATTTGAGGGGCTATTATTTGAAAACTAGTTTTGATTTGATTTTTTAAACTTTAAATTACCAAACAGTTCAATGTAATGCCTTTCAAATGGATTTGTACATGTTATTTGTGCGTGTGTGATGTTTATCCATACCGTGTACAATTCCTTTATTATCTTGATGACAACAGTTTCCACGTTTATAGCCCAGGAACATTGTGTTAAAGTATTTTCTCTCTTGTCAATATTTATTTGATCTTGGAATATCAGAGCTGAAACCAATATGTCTGTTAGGGTTTCGGACATAGGACTTAAGGGAGTGGGGGTAGCCAAGGAAGACTTCACAATCATTCCTGTTTATGGTGAAGGTTAGAGAGGGAATCAACACACAGGTGGAGAGACCGGCTCAGATAGAATTTGATCTTTGTTCAATTATCACTGGTGTGTGTTCAAACCATTAGTGGGTTTCAGCTGTAGACAGAGATGGGAAATTCCAGCTAAGAATTAAAATGAAATATTCTGAAAAATACTGCCAAGGGAATGCCAGTATTATGAAAAATGGGGGGGATCATTGGATTGAACCATGAAGGACTGGATGAGACATGGTAGCCAGAGCTGAACTACAAAGTAGGTCAAAGCGGAGTAATCAATGAAGCGAGAGAAGTCACAAAGAGGAGTCACAAAGACATTGGACTTTGAGTTTAACAAGGGATAGTCAATAGTCAAATGACAGTCTATAGCAATAATGTTAACCTGCAATTTTATTATATATACATACGTACACATACACACACATTTTTTTTTGTATCTTTCACATATCTATTTCAAACCTCGCCGATTTATTTTTTTCCTACTGACCTGTAGGTCTTATAGTACATTTCAACTACAGTATTCTTCAACTGTTGTCTGATCTGTTTGCAGATTTAGTATTGGAAAGACAAAAACTTGCTTCTTTGTCCAAGTGAAGATTATATTCAATTCTACTTTGCAATGAGGGGATCTGTTTTTATGTGTCACCATTAGTCCCCAGTATTGTGGGCGTGGACATGGACATAAATGGAACATGAGGGATTAAGACCAGATGTACTTCCTGATGCCCCACAGTGAATTCAAACCCGCAACATCTGGCTTGTCAGTTCCTGAAGCGCACACTCTGCTTTGCAATAAAAACATGCATTAAATAATCAAAATACAAGATCAGGGGATTTATCCTGGTAATGACCATGGCCAGTGATGACCTAGGTGAAGGGGAAGGCTCAGAAAGACAAGTTAAGGAAATGCATCCATGAAATGTTCAGAAAATCTGCAAGCAGCCAAGCCCATTCAAAACAGCTGTTAGACTTTTATGTAAATCATCAAGATGTGAAAATGTTCATTTTGACCTGTGCATTCCATTATTTATTTACTAACCATGCTTCAATTGATCTGATGAAGTACCATGTTACTTTCTGTTGTGATGTCCTCTAAATGAAGCTCAATGTCATCATGCAAAAGTATCAGTTTCATATGTATTGCCCCACCTTTTGTAATATGCTAACTCCTCATTTAGCATGAAGACCTGTGCCTTAAGTTCATTCCGCTCCAGCAGAACGTCCTGTAGCTCCTGGAGAGTAAAGCGAGGTCTGTCTAACTCTTCCTCTGGTTCTTCTTCACCTCCTGCCCCCTAAAGTCAAAATGAAAACCACTGTTCTTGCAATTATATGTTTTCTTGTTGAACAGAGCTGGCTTCATGATGTTGACAATGACTAAATAACCCCCAATTCTTTCACTGAAACTAAACTGAATAGCATTTAGTCTATACTACCACACTAGAACAATATATTCTAAACAGAATTAGGAAAAAGGTGATGTACTTAGCCGGCAAAATGCTTAACCAATATCTTCTATTGTACACCCAAATCATCCAATATGCGAAATGTAAAACTTTGTCAGGGGTCCAACTTCAGCAGGTGCAAGAATGGCCAAGAGATAATTCACTCTGTTTTCTGTAAATAGCCAGATCACAGGCTTCAGTTATGATCACAGTAAGCCTGTGTACAGAAAAAAATGTATGCAGGTGTTACCAACAACAGATCTGGCTTTTCTTCATCTTCACTGTAATCTTCGTCACTCTTTGTCCTGTTTGTTGAACTTGCGAGTTGAGGAAGATGTTTCTCTGACTTGCAGCTTTCCGGCAAGAAATCAGGGTCTCCTTTGCATTCCTCCCAAACTGAATTGAGCTTGATGGATTCAGCTGTTGCTTCTTCAGGAGACTGCATTGATAAATATAACAGTCACTTCAGGTACTACAACAGCTGTGTTACAAGGTACAAATCTTTTTTTAAAGGGACTTCATGGCCTCCATAAATAAACCAACCCCCTTACATAACTCTATTGGCATGTCAAATTTCTAACATTATTCTTGATTTATAAATATAATACTATTTAATTATTATATATTAATACTTACTAT
>OMLC01036686.1:0-11757 GCA_900302585.1 Regalecus glesne
ACTGATGATGTCATCAGAATCACATCCTCTGCACAAAGTAGTGATGCAATCCTGAGTCCACTGAATTGCAACCTTTCTCCTCCATGACTACATCTTGAGATCCTGTCCACGAATATCACAAACAGCATAGGTGAAATGGAGGCCAACCCCCACTGGGAACAAGTCCAACTTACTTCCTAGGACCTGGACACAGCTCTCGCTTTGGGCATACAGAGATTGGATGGCCCTGAGTAGTGACCCCCTCACCCCATACTCCCACAGCACCTCCCAAAATATCTCCTGGGGGACTCGGTCATAAGCCTTCTCCAGATCTACAGAACACATGTAGACTGGATGGGCATACTCCCAGGCCCCCTCCAGGAGGCTTGTGAGCATAAAGAGCTCGTCTGTTGCTCCACCACCAAAACGGAATCCACATTGTTCCTCTTCAATCTGTTCAACTATCAACTGGAGTCTCCTCTCATGGCACCTTAGAATAGACGTTACCAGGGAGGCGGAGTCATGTGACTCAGCTGGGGACCTGAGAGTATCCCCCTACCTGCCCTGCGTCTCACACCTTGGGCACCTCCAGAGAAGAATAAAGTCCATCAGGTGATGGTTCCTCGGAGAGGAAAGCAATTAGGTATTTATCATTGTACATCCATCCAATAGAATGTGTTCTGCGTTCAACCCATCCTGTCGTATAGGAGCACTGAACAGCCGCAGCACCAGGGGAAGAACCCCGGTTCTATTCCCCTAGTGCCTTGCTCAGGGGTTAAGGTATTAACCCTACCATGCACCCCCACAGACGGGGACATGCAAACTCCAACACAACACTGTTGCTGTGCTTACAACTGGGTGGGATAATGAATAGTTAAAAACCCTTCAGAACACATCATGGAGCTTTGTAGGAAGCAGGAGGCCCCCAGATGGTGTTCTATCTGGATGAAAGAGCTGAGAGGTGGCTCGTGATTAAGGCGGTCGTCTTATCAAAGATGTAATCACTTCCATTGTGAGCGTGATCAAGTGAATGCTTCGCAACTTATTTTCTGATAATCTGCCCTATCCCCGCCGAATGTAGGGACAATTTGCTTTGCTTTAACTCACCTTGTCCTTCAATCGTTCAACAATTATGAGCAAGCTGCTTTAATTACGGTAATCAGAATGGTCTTGTCTCCTTCAGATAAAACATAAAATAGCCATTCAGTGATGGATTGCCTATTGTCTTTGGTGGCATCACGCAGGACCTTTTTTTTCTAAAACATGTTTCACAGCATTTTAAAAGACCTGCAAATGATATAAACAAGGATATTGTTTTGAGGAACCCTGAAGAAAAGAGGATGAGGAAAGAAGTTATGATGGGAAGTAGCAGCAGCAGCAGCTTTATTCATTTGTCATTGTGCATACATAGAACAAAATGTGTTCATTGGATTTAACCCATCCTATTCTTTAAGAGCAGTGAGCAGCCGCAGCAACATTTAGGGCTTCAGTGTCTTGCTCAAGGACACTTCAACAAGCTTTCTGCTGAGGCTGGGGATCAAACCAGCCAATCAAGCCCATCACCTTTGTCAGGGCTTGGGAGTAGCCAACCCCCACTAGAGGATCGTCAACTAGCATCCTGACCTCATCCGAGGACTGGCAGCAGTTGGTGGACTTTGAATGGAAGCAGAAGTTTCCCAAACATACCGTGGACACCATCTTGTGACCGGACATTTTCCTGGTGCCTGAGTCCACTAAGCCAGTAACTGGCAGCATGCTGGATGGAGAGAAAGGCGCCCCCTGATGGAGGTTGGATGAAGGGCAACCTGTCCTCTAGCCACAGCCGGAATAGTGATGAGAATCAACAAGGTCCAACTTGAAAGGATGAACACCAATGCATGAAAATGCATCATATAAAAATGTGGAAACGTCATCATTAAAGCAGCATTTACTTAGCTACCCGCCATCTCACCATTGTGTAATTTTACTAAATCCCCTGCTGGTAAGAGCGTGCTGGAGCAGAGCCTCTCCAAAGATAAAGTCATCTTCATGGGGGACTGTAAACAAACAATTGTCCTGATGCTGAAGGGTTGTCTTGGGTAGACACGCAGGCTGGTGTTAAATCGGCAACAGAATCACATGCTTTGTTTTATTCTTGCTTTTTCCTCTATTTTTCTCTTAACTGCCCACAGTTCTGTTTAGGCTTGACTCACCACATGTGTGAGAGTCTGTCTGTGAGGACGGAGGGGCTTACGGCTCATTTTAACTAAATAGTTCACACTCACATCACTTGAGTTGCAGGTTTCTGTCCTTTTGGACTGTGGGATGTCCATTTTGAGGGTCATGAGGAGGAGGAGAAGAAGGAAAATAAGCTTCATTTGTTTGTAATTGTACTTAAGTAGAATGAGATGTGCTCGGGGACTAACTCCAGTTCTTTTTCCTACTGTCTTACTCAGGTGCCCAGGCAGAAGTGTTAACCGCAACATGGATGGGTGTCCGATGATGGGAGGAAACCGGAGTACCCGCAGAGAACCCACGCAGAGACAAGAAGAGCAGGCAAACTCCACACAGAAAGGACCTGGGATGGGATTCGAACCTAGGACCTTCTTGCGGTAAGGTAACAATTCTAACCACTGCAGCGCTGTGCTGCCCAAAATTTATAATATACCAGGAAGACAGACAGATTTTTCTTTAATATGTCTGATATTTGATAGTTATTTAATAGTTTAAATGAATATGTAACCCATCTTTTTAAAGAGTTATCTGGTATTCATCTATTCTTGGGATGTACAGACGTATACTGTCTCCAATTCAGCCTATCTGCACTTATTCAGACTGGGAGCAGCTGCATATTCTCGTCAAATTGGGATTAACATAAAATAAAAAGATCAAAAGTCAGAATTAGAAATTAGAATCAGAAATTAGAATTAGTTTCGTGTCATCCAACACGGTGTTTGGCTCAGGAGATGTGGAGCGGTGGTTTGTAGGCAACTTGATCTATGAGGATGACTCCATTTTACAGCCCATGTACCATGACCTTTCCGCAATAACACTGACATTTCCTCTTTTCCTGCTGCGGCTTCTGTGAAATGTTCAATTACCTCTTCCCTACTCTTCATTTTGCTCTTTAGTCCCCTTCTCGGGACTTATCTGAGCTGTCTGTTTGCCCTTATGCAGCCCTTGCATGGCCGGGAATGCAGCACAATAGTCCTGCTGCTGGTATGGGATCGTGACTCGATACGGCTTGTTAACTGAAAGGTGAAAACGGAGTTTGGGCTCAACACCGTGTTGTCACCGTCTTGTCAAATGGGTGCTTGAGAAAAATACGACCGTATGTCTGATGCTGACACAAAAGCAAAGGTCACCCTCGTGCACCCTGCGTACTACTGCATTTGTCAGACACTTTTACAAGCAGTACTGCAAAATAAATAGATAAAAGAAACTGCACTTTTCTAATATATCTCTGTTGTAGAACAGCATGAGGTGGCATAGCTCAGGAGGCGGGGCGATCTAATAACTGGCTGGGTGGTTTGATCCGCAGCCTCTTGCAGAAAGTACGTCAATGTGTCCACCAGCTAAACCTTGAACCCCTAACTGCTCAAGCCCTGCAATGGCTGAAATGGACCTCACTGTAGTGTTTTCCCATCTTTCACCCAATGAGCGCTGGGATGGGCTCCGGCATGAACCCGCAAACCAATTTCAGATATGCAGTTGACAATGGAGGGATGCGAAACTGCTCTGTGCATTGGTACTGACGAGGAGCCTACATAAGCATCCATCCATCCATCCATCCATCCATCCATCGTCAACTGCTTAGCATGCGGTACTGAAATTGCCTCGGAAGCAGAAATGTACCACGTTGAATGAGGGCGGATCAAAGGGTGCTTCCTGTTACCGCCAAGATAAGCCCAAGCACTTATCCATTCAGATTTATGGAGACATAGGCACAGATGATAATGCACATACATAATGAGGCGTACGGGGGAAAAAGTATATGCATGCAGTTGCTAATGCTCATCCTTGCATTCACAACGGATATGCCATGCACTCATATAAATGTTAACAGCGTCAAATCCAGCCCATTCATACTTCTAAAGGCGACACGCTACGGGACCATAATCTTTGCTGAAAAGAGAGCTAAATAGCCACCCTCATTTTCTTATCTCTAATCCGGATTGAGACTAAACTATTTTAGAATTGTATTTTGTAGACTCCAGTGACCAAACCAGTGGATATACCTGACTGGGAAGTTGTTCCATTTCTCCTTGGTAGGAATCTTTTAAAAGGATTATTCAGATTGGATTAGTTCCATCCTTTGGAATGTGGTGTCATACTTAATATCCTCTGCTTTCAACCGATGCTTTAATTCTCGTCTGTGGCCATTTACGGCGGTCATTTTGCATCCTCCAAGTAAGCATTTAGCTTAAGTCAATTACCGATGCAATAGCATGAATTTCACTGTGGAAGTGAGTGCAGCATGCGTACGCTTGAACATCAGTGTGTGGTAAATCGTTTTCTGGAACGCAGTCATGTCATTTCTCAATTTCTATGGATTTAATTTGTTAATTTGTGATAATGGGCTATACAAATAAAATCGACTAACCTTGATTTATGATCTGTATTACAGCCTGCAGGTTTGGATGTAAGAGGAATATGCAGATAAGAGGGCTGCAAAAAACGCAGAAACCCATCTTTTCATTTCACAGTAGAGCAACTTAACTCCCTGCAAATTGACTTATTTTTGCAAGTGTCAGCTGGTTGAACCTCTGTCCAAAGCAATTATTAGAAGAAGCTTTATACGTCATTGTGCATACTACCGCTACAACTTTTGGCTGCTCCCGATAGGGGTCACCTCAGCCGATCATCAATCTCCATCTCTTCCTGTCCTCTGCATCTTCCTCCGTCACACCAGCCACCTGTCATTGTACATATATTCAATTAAATTTGTTCTCTGCATTTGACCCATCCAGTTATACTGAAGCAGTGAGTGGCTGAAGCACCCAGGGACCAACTCCGGTTCCTTTTCCTGTTACCCAGCTCAGAAGCACAGGCAGGAGTATTAACCCTAACATCCATTTTTTGGATGGAGGGGGTACTCACATAGACACATGGAGAACATGCAAACTCTAAACAGAAAGGACCTGGGACGGGATTTGAATGCAGGATCTTCTTTCTATGAGGTGCATTGTTCTAATTGCTGGGTCACTGTGCCTGCACAGACCACTCCATATTTCGCTACTGATGGATGACTTGGTGTGATTTATTATCGCACATGGTGTAGGTCAGGAGGTAGGGTGGTCCTCTGGTAATCGGTCGATTAGCGGTTCAATCCCTGGCCCTTGTAGAAAGTGTGTCAACGTGTCCTTGAGCAAGACACTTAACCTCTAACTGCTCAAGCCCTAAGATGGAATGGTGACCTTTCCAGGTCGATTCCCCACCTTTCACACAGCATTAGGATAGGTTCCAGCAGGACTCTAACCCAACTCGGATAAGTGGTTAATGATGGATGGATGGATGGATGGAAGTGGGATCTACATTTATTTTCAGTAGAATTTATACCGTTCCGTAGCTTTTTATTGATTTTAATGTTCATTTTCAGTTTTCTCCACTAGTTGATGCAAGCTAAATCAGTTTAAATGTCGGAAATCGTGCTCAGTGTATTTCCCCAGTTGTTATCTCTTCACCCTGTGCCTCCTGGCCCATTTTCTGATAACATGAGATGCATCTCTCGATTTTTGCACAAGTTTTAAAAGAAATCTGAAGTGGACCACTATATTTATTTGCCATACCACCAGGTACACCTGCAGGCTAAGTGGGAGGACATTGTTTTAGCCATTAGGCAATCTTTAATTATTCACAAGCAGACATTACTTATGCATGTCTTGGTTGCATTGGAGCCACTGCCTATCTGCATTAGTCATCTGTTGTAAATGGGCCGGAATACAAATATTATGCGCATGATGACTTCACGCGGATGCATTTATTTATTTTCCTGGGATTGGTTTGTCAAACGGCACCAACGTGAAATAGATCCCCTCATCTTCAAACTATGGGCTGGAAATGCTAGAATTACTCTTCACTCAGACACCAAATAAGAGCAGAGTGGTTAGATCCAGAGCCCCTCTGTCACTTCGCGTTAGAGTACCAATGCGTGTAACGCAGGCCCAACTAAACAGTTAAGGGTTAAGGCGAGAGGGATGAGGAATGAGCTATCGGAGCGATTCCATGCAAATGTGGGTTAGCTCTCAAAATGGGGGCTGTCATAGTTGGCGGATATCACCACTGTATCCTACTCCACATCATAGTATTTGTACATAGTTCTGTTGGGAAAATAGGGTCAGTTGCAAAGGGAATTGTGATGAGATGCACAGGATGAGCCACCTTATTTAGTCATCGTGTGGTTATAATGAAATATGTCCTCTGCATTTAACCCGTCGTATTGTATAGGAGCAGTGGGCAGCTGCAGTACCAAGGGAGCAGTTAGGGGATCGGTGCCTTGCTCAAGGACACAGACATAATAGGTCTATGTCCTTGAATGCAGAACATGTTCATTTGAACGAACTGAGACATAAATATATCGGCGGCAGCAAAAAGGAGCATCAAGAAAGACTGCAACGGGCTATTCAATTTATTTATTCTCCCTTTTCATCCTTATCATAAATCTCCCCCTCGATCATGCCGGCCGTTGAAAACATCCACATCCCCCTCCAACGCTGACTCTTTGCCCAATCGGGATCTTTCCTCCACGGCACAGAAGCACGCAAGTAAGAAAACAAGAGGGAGGGAGGCGGACAAGAGATCGGGTGAGAGATGAGGGGGCAGAGAGCAAAAGATGGGGAGAGAGTGAGAGAGGGAGAAGAAATGCTAGGTCCAAGGGGGCCCCGGCACACCTTTCATTTCCGCTGCCAGGCTGTGTATCTTTGACCCGCTTCCACGGTTCTGGCAAACTCCCCTCCTTCCCCATGAGAGACCCATCTAGTCCAGTCTAAGGCCCTGTAATCCAGCCTCTGGCACACAATGATAGATCACACTACATGTGAGATGGTATTGTCTGCTTCGTTGATAAGCCAGTGGAGTGTGTGTGTGTGTGTGTGTGTGTGTGTGTGTGTTTTGTGCGGTGTATGTGTGCAGCAATATATTGCCGACCTTGCCTGCATCTCTGAGCACATCCCGTGTGCATATATAGCCTCCTTTTACACCCACCTACTTGCCCCCCATCCCAGCATAGCGGCGTGGGTTGCCAACGCCCGTGGCAAGGAAATATTTTGCCCTATAAAATGTGAGGTGGCAAGTTTATTTGCCCCCGTCATGTTGAGGAACCTTCAAATGATCAAATATTGGGACTTTCTTGTGTGAAGGGGGAGGGTTTGGTATTTTTGATGAATTTTTACTGCTTTTTTCTGACGAAAATTTTGCGCCCAGGGAAGCTGCCCCTGTGGCCCCACCCACACTAAGCCACTGCCCCATGCAAAGCTTTTGTATATTACGTCGTTCATTCCTGTCAAAGAGCTTGGCATAGCTGAGTGAAACACGTCTCTCTGTGAGGAAGCCTGGCGTTCTAGCTAAAGGAGCTGTTATCACGACATGGCCATGAGTCAGCTCCACTGCGCTTCAGGAGCACTTAATGTAACTGTAATAACGAGTGTTGATTTTCTGTGTGTGTGTGTGTGTGTGTGTGTGTGTTTGTTTGTTTATCAGAGATGAAGGGAGTGGGAAGGGGGAGGGAGAGAAGGAATACTTGGAAAAGAAGAAATTCTGCCCTGGGATCCAGGATTGGACCGTGTAAAGACAGGATTGTGCACGTTTCGAGAGCAGATTTCTACCCATATGTCTCTGATCAGATGCACCATGTTTGGCCTTGGACCAGTACCACCCACCTTGACTTAGCCGGATTAGTTTATGTCCTGGGACGAGCGGAACATGGGGCACATTTTTAAGAAAAGTCTAAAGAATTACAGAGGTGGAGAATGTAAATCAGACTAAAACAAGTCAAATGTTTCTGCTGTAAGGCCAGACATGGTCAGAGGTAGAGACCTAGGCAATACAACATGGTGGGCAGTCCTCGGTTGCATGATCTTCTTCATGACGCGTTGGTTCTGGTGCCAAGGACCCATACCAAGGAGGAGGAGGAGGAGGAGGAGGAGGAGGAAGAAGAAGAAGAAGAAGAAGAAGAAGAAGCAGAAGCAGCAGCAGCTTCATATGTTTATCATTGTAGATGCATACAACAGCCTTTATTCTCTGCACCTAACCCATCCTACTGCATAGGAGCGGTGAACAGCTGCAGTGTCAGGGGACCAACTCCAATTATCGTTCCTACTGCCTTGCTCAGGGGCACAGGCAGGAGGATTAAGCCTAACAACCATGTCTTTTTGATCGTGGGAGGAAACCAGAGCACCGGGAGGCAACCCAGAGTCACGGGGAGAACATGCAAAGTCCACACGGAGAAGACCTGGGAGAGGATTTGAACCCAGGACCTTCTTGCAGTGAGGCAACAGTGCTGACCACTGCACCACTGTTTTGAGAGACATTATTAAAAGCCTAGTTGGAAGTGGCAGTATGGTGCCTTCTTTTTTCAAGCCGGACTGCCCTGCTGCAGGCTCTCCTCTGGATTATCGATATTTGATCACTTAAAATGATTTTACATGTGGTGTGAATACATTGAAGGATGACGGTATGCTTCAGGTAACAATGGGCTTTGCATACGTATCGACGGCATGAAAGCGGCCTATTAACATTTGTCAATTCTAAAAGCGTTGCCTAAAAACCAGGCAGCAGAATAAATAGCTTATCGGGCCTTTAAAGGTGCTCTTTGACAAATAGACCGGATGCCTTTTGGATTTTCGCCCCTCTATTCATCCAGCCCGTATGATAGTGTCCAGCACTCACAGTGTAGCATGCATCCATTCCCCAGATGACACAGCCAAATTTGGAATTGACATTTAGACCCTTTTATTCTGTGGAAGAGGATATAGTGGAGCACAACGGAACACCTTTACGCCCTAGAAGGCCCCATATTGTATTACTTGTTTAGTCGGGTGCGTGCATGTGTATTTGTGACAATGTGTGAATGTCTATATTTTCCTAATGTGCATGCTTCAAAAAATAATTATGAAAAATGTTTTGTTTGTATGTGTTTGTGTGTGTGTGTGTGTGTGTGTGTGGACACATATGCTTGCTGCATGTATGAGAGCACATCTGTGTGTGTGATGAATTTATGACAGCCTCCTTCCTGGCTTTTCTGGGTGCCCGCGAGCCTAGATGGTCTGGAGGGAAGCTGACAAGCTAAGTTATGTTGAAGAGCCAGAAACAGATGTTAATTAGCTCTAATTTGCCTTTTGTTGTCCCACTGCCAAGGAAACTCCAAATATGCGTTCCTGTATTTCATTATAATCATTATGTTACACTCTATGCATCCTCCATATAGGCTGCATTCATTATGTTTCAACTGGGAGTTGCGTTTCTGATGTGGTGTTCTATTTAGTCTCTTCTCTTCTATTGGATTGATTGGTTGGTTGGCTTGGTGTCCTGAGGGAGTGCTGTCCCATGCGCTACTTATTCCATTGTGTTGTGTAGTACTGCGTTGTGTTGTCTCGCATTGCAAGGGCCAGCATAGCACAGGAAGTAGGGTGGTTGTCTGGTAATCGGATAATGGTGGCTCGATCCCCTGCCCCTGCTGAAAGCGTGGCGTGCATTGGCGGCTGCGCTCACTGCTCCAACGCGATATGATGGGTCGAAAGCAGAGAGCAAATTCCTCCAGTCTCGGTGGTATGGTGATGAAACGATTATTCTAGTGTTTCTCTTCTTTCCTGTATTTTATCGTGTTGT
Organism: Regalecus glesne; assembly: GCA_900302585.1. NCBI lineage: Eukaryota > Metazoa > Chordata > Actinopteri > Lampriformes > Regalecidae > Regalecus > Regalecus glesne. Next base: position 9,784 of record OMLC01036686.1, read on the forward strand.
GTTGCGTTCAGTTGTATCATTCGGAACTTTATTCCGTCGAAGCTTTTGGCCAGCTTGATTATTTCTATTCCCATCATATTTTGTGAATCACCACCATTATTAATGCAAGGTTTTTGAAGTGTCTGCTGACTTGGGGATGGGATGGGACTGTGCCCTTGGACATCAGCCCAACAGTGAGACATCAGATGGACAATATCTAGTCCACAATCATAATTATCACTCGGAGATTTTGCTCGCTGGGTGAGAAGTTTGGAAACTAGAACGCGGCCCTGCAAAACACTGTGGTAACTTCTGAGGAATTTATGGGATGAACAATTGACACCGGAGTGTGTTTGTTTTGCAGAGTGCCTTTTCGATCCATTAGCCTTTAGCCACGAATCTGTCTGCATATATGAATCATCTTAGAATCGATATGCATCCTGAACCTGAAAGCCTTCTCGCACCACTCATTGTCTTATTGCACATGCGGAAAGCGACGGGCATGCAATTATGTGAGTAACCAGGCTTACTTATAATCCATGGCCATCATTTTAAGATATTCCTGCACTCATTTTCTAAGGTTACAGCAGTGACCTTGTCGCTAATTCAATCTCAGATGACTATCATATTTCAATCAACACGTATTGGCCAACACGAGATAATGAGCGCGGGTAAACGGATTAGTGTTGATAGACCGACGTTGGGGGATTTGAGGACACGAGGTAGGGCGGCAGATGCATCTGTGTCATTTACGAGTGCAGAGCATGCAACAATATTTCTGGCATTACTGCCTACTTGCTTTGTGTTCGTATGCACATCGATGTGACGGGTATGTGATCGATTGAGCACATTGATCATCTCGTCATAATGGCACCTGTCAAGGGTTGGGATACATCAGGCAGCAAGTCAACAGTCTCTCAAAGCTGATGTGTTGGAAGCAGGAACAATGGGCCGGTGTAAAGGATCGGAGCGACTTTGACAAAGGCCAAATTTTGACGACTAGAGGACCGAGTCGGAACAGTTCCAAAACAGGTCTTGTGGTATATTCCTGATATGCAGAGGTCAGTACTTGCCAAAAGTGGTCCAAAGTAGGACCGACCGACAGGCTCATGGGTGTTCGAGGCTCATTGATCGAACGTTTTCTGGTCCAAAGTTTTCTCTGACTGAAAATTCTGAGATTTCCCTTTGATAAGCATCATTCTCCACATTCAATTATTCAACTCGGATGTGAGCAAATATGTCTTTATTTTTTTAATCAACTTTATTTTTTGCGCTGAGGCACCACGGCTCCCTTCAGTTGTGTTGTTCCACGCCATGAACTGCTGCAACTAATTATTTATCATTGTCTCACTAATAAAAAATAATGAGCCGTCACGAATGCAAAAGAAGCAAAAGCAAGAAAAGACAGAAACAATGATTGCATGGAGTAAAATGTGCTGTGAGGCAAGAATGAAGAACATCTCAGCATGTGCTCAGAAGCACAATGCTCAGCCCTTAAATAGACACAATAAATGTTAGAAGAAGGAGTTAGATGGATGGATGGAGGATGGATGGATGGAGGATGGATGGATGGACTAAGAGATTGCAGGTTCAATCCCACCACAGGTCATTAGGGAAGGCATACGCCCTTAACCCTCCATGCTCCATCTAGGTCTGTGCACACCCCCAAAATGTTGGAATTAATCCATCCATCCATCCATCCATCCATCCATCCATCCATCCATCTTTAGTCACCTAGCCAGTCAGGTCGCGAAGTCATGCTAGAGCCTATCCCAGCTCTCATTGGGTGAAAGGCAAGGGGACACTCTGGAGAGGTCACCATTCCATCGCAGGGGTTGGGTAGTTAGGGGTTCAGCTCGAGGACAAACTTTCTGCAGGCGCCAGGGATCAAAACAACAATCCAATTATCCAATTATCCGACTAATCTGGAGACTAATGAGGGGGATGTAAAAATGACATCATAGATCGAAAGTGATGCTTTTTCTTTTCCTTTTT
>OMLC01036687.1:8740-22455 GCA_900302585.1 Regalecus glesne
GTTTCGTCACTCACCAGGTGACTTTTTCAGTCTGAGCTGAAGGCAAACATCCCCCTCTTTATATACGGTACCTTGATGCCACACAACAATAGGTTGGTTTCACATGCAAGTTGGGTGATCAACTGCACATTAAGTGACAATGGGCACCATTCACAGAGGATCCGGGAATGTTTGCAATCACAGCATTGTAAGACGGCGTCTATGTTGGGAGCTCACTGGTCTTATACAATAGGGTGGGTTAAAATGCAGAGAAATCCAAATTCCCCCTTGCGGGACTGATAAGGGAATAACAACAACAAAAACAACAACAAAAACAACAACAACAATAATAATAACAACAACAGTAATAATAATAATAATTAACAGCTGGGGCTTTAAATACTAAAAAATCATCCAGATAACCTTTACTCTTCTCCGCTAGTTTGGGGAGACTAAGATGAAGAGCTGAAGATATTAATAAGTGAGAAAGAGATATTTAAGCTTTAATGATGGGGGGACTGGAAATTAAAGTGTCCACGCTTAATATCTGTGGGTTAACAAGAGAAAACTTCATTTCCATAATGTAATTAAAATGGTTAAGATCATAATCCGTTACCCAGGCTATCTGAAGATTAGCTGACAGTGGGTTTTACTTAAGGCGTGCTGAAACACCTTAACCACTTTCAATGAAGGAATCTTAAAAGAGACCACAGCAGAAGGGATTAAGAATTAAGCTCATGAGTGTCTTTTGATCTTTACAGATAGGAGACATTTTAAGGTTAAAGACTCTTAGAAAATACCTTTTGGATTTTTTGTGTGTCGTTAAGATTTTAAAAAGGCTATAAAGATTTCATACAATTTTTTTCATTTCCAAGACATGTTAGCTCAAAATTTAGCAAAAATGTTCCGTGGTTCATCCCATAGCATGCAGCAGTAATGATTTTTGACCTGGGGTTCCTCTGAATCACGTTGCTGTAGTCTGACTGCCATGGAACGATCTCTTCACTGAAATAACTCATGTTGGTTATTGCAACAAAATGGCCTGAAAACTCTCCTATAAAAATCAAGCAAATGAGACTGTTTTAAAAATGTGAGGTCCAGCTAGATTTTAGCAAAACCTCAAAGTTAATTGGAAGTATTTTGATAAATAGTACTGATCTGCATAACTCCCGAAAGATAAGTGTCTTCTTCATCTCTGTGCTGTTCTTTAACTCAGGTGCTCCGAAAGAGTTGGCAAACTAAAGTTACTCAAAGTCAAAAGGGGTCTTTGTTTTCAACACACATGAATGTAATTTCTTGGAGAGCACATGGGTATACCTCATCGTCTCATCATCTCAATCGTTCTAAATCCATCCATACCCTCCGGCACACAACCCTGCTCCAACCTGTCCCTGACAGCAGTCCAGTTGAGGAATCAGCTCAGAAAGATCAAGGCAGCAAAAGCTGCGGGTCCAGACTACTGAAGTTCTGCACAGATCAGCTATGCAGGCCTTTGTAATTCATGTTCAACTTGAGCCTGAAGTTCGGGAGAGTGCCACTACTATGGAAAACATCCTGCATGGCACCAGACTCCACACCCTAAGGATCTCAACAGCTACAGGGCGATGGCACTGAAATCACATATGATGAAGACCCTCGAGCGACTGGTCATCTCCGTGCCCTGGTGAGCCCAGTGATGGACCCACTTCAGTTTGCCTATCAAACTGGCATTGGAGTGGATGATGCTGTCATCTTCCTCCAACACAGAGCTCTAGCTCACCTGGAGAAGCCTGGGAGCACTGTGAAGATCATATTCTTTGATTTCTCCAGTGCTTTCAACACCGTACAGCCTCCACTTCTGGGGGACAAGCTGGAGCATACAGGGGTGGACATCATCTCACAACCTGGATTTTGGAGCACCTCACCAACCGCCCACAGTATGTGAGGACTGCTTATCAAACATGGTTGTTTGTACTGTGGGGGGCCCACAGGAAACAGTCCTGGCTCCTTTGCTCTTCACACTCTACACTGCAGACTTCTCTTATATCTTAGCCACCTGCCGCCTAAAAAAGTTCTCAGATGACTCTGATATGGGGGGTGGCATAGCTCAGTGGGTAGAGCGGTCATCTAACAATCAGATGATTGCAAGATCAATCCCCAGTCCTGCATATAGCATGCCGAGGTGTCCTTGAGCAAGACACTTAACCTCTAACGGCTCCCGAGCGTATATGTTGGCAGCTCACTGCTTCAATACAATAGGTTGGGTCAAAAATGCAGAGAAATCCAAGTTTCCCCTTGCGGGAGTGATAAGGGAATCGTTTTTATTTTTTATTGTTGGCCTTATCACAGATGGGATGACAGGGAGTACAGAAAGCTATTCAAGACTTTGTGGACTGGTGCCAGTAGAACCACCTCCAGATCAATAAGGGTAAAACTGAAGAAATGATGGTGGATTGTTGCACGTGCACACACTCCCCTCTGACACGGTGAACATCCAGGGGATGGACATTGACATGGTGACATCTTACAAGTACTTCGTTGTTCACCTCAACAATAAACTGGACTGGACTGATCACTTGAGAGCACTGTACATGAAGGGCCAGATTAGACCGTATCTGCTAAAGAGACTGAGATCTTTTGGAGTGCAAGGGGCACTCCTCAAGGGATATTACAACATGGTAGTGGCACTAGCCATCTTCTATGGTGTGGTCTGCGGGGGCAGCAGCATCTCAGCTGTGGATAGGAAGAGACTTGATAAACTGGTCAAGAGAGCTAGCTCTGTCCTGGGATGTGCCCTCAACACTGTGGAGGTAGTGGGACAAAAGAGGATGAACGTTAAGCTGTCATTAATGATGGGCAATGGTTCTCACCACATGCACGACAACATTGCTACACTAGAGAGCTCCTTCAGAGACAGGTTATGCTATCCAAGGTGTTTGAAGGAGCGTTACCGCAGGTCTTTCCTTCCGCAGTGGTCAGACTTTATAATCACCACTGCTCCCCCAATAGATCAAATTCAATACATAAACAACTGGATCACATACAATTTAATTAAAATTGAGTGTATGTTTTCCTGTTCATACTGTGTATAGTGTTCAAATTCCCCCTTGTTTAAATTGCTGTTACATATTATTCTTTAGATTTGATGCCTCTTACTGTGCTTTGCTGCTGTAACACAACAATTTCCCCTGTGGCACTAATAAAAGAATATCTCATATCTTATCTTATTTTTAAGTGTGACAGCATCGTATGAATAGATATTTAAGTAATCTAAGGTTAAGAGTGACTCTTGTTTTGAAGCCATCTTTAAGATTATTTTCATTTTACTACTATCTTCATTAAAATGTTATTTGTGTATTTAAGATAATATAAGATACGATTTTCCTGTATTAGTCCCATGGAGGGAACTTACATTGTTACCGCAGCAAAGTGGAAAGCATAGTAGGAGAGGGAGACATTTTACCAGGGGGAGAAATATGAACACTGTATATAGTGTTGGGGGCGACATAGCTCAGTGGGTAGAGCGGTTGCCTGGCAATCAGAGGGTTGTAGGATCAATCCCCGGTCCTACACATAGAATGTCGAGGTGTCCTTGAGCAAGACACTGAACCCCTTACTGCTCCCTGAGCGCCATATGTTGACAGCTCACTGCTCCTATACAATAGGTTGGGTCAAAAATGCAGAGAAATCCAAATTTCCCCTTGCGGGACTGATAAGGGAGTCATTATTTTATCAATATTATTATTAGTAGTATGGGCAGAAACTTTTAAATTACACTCACTTTTGATCACCTGGTTTTCAAGTTAAATAACACAATAGATACATTGTGATACTTGTACAGTGACTGAATGACTGACAGAAAACCCAACACCCTTTCTCTTCTTACCCCATGTTTTCTGATTATGTTACAGTTTGATGCCTCACTGGATGTCCTCTCATCAGTCATCGTCCTGTGGCGCTACAGCAATGCAGCTGCCGTGCACTCTGCACATCGAGAGTACATGTGAGTAACAAACACATCCCTATCCCTCAACTGATGGTTGGTTATAGTGTGTCAAAATGACATTGCTCTGATTTGACTGTCAACATGGTCTCCATACATCACTGTGTACAGTAGTATACAACAGCAGGCAAAGACAGTTGGGTGCCCCAGTGTTTAGTTCTGTTGAAAATCTGGAGTCCCTGGCCACTGCACCTGCTCCTATACAATAAGATGGGTCAAATGCAGAGAACAAACCCCATTGTATGTACTGCTGCAATCAAAATCATTCAATCTCCACTGCGAATTGGGTTTATTATTATCAAATATACAAACTACCAGCTGTTTACAGAAAAAATCCAACAAGAACATTTTAAATAGCTCAACACAACTAATATTACAGGTGGTTTCTCCAAATTAAAAAAAAAATGCTGCTTTTAATGACCACTGTAGTCTCAAAAATATTCAACCCCCTCATGACAAACGTCCCCTCTGTGGATGGGGGTCAGAATTCATCCACCGTATCCCTGCGTGTCGTAAGAGGCGACTAAAGGGTTGGCGTCAGGAAGGGCTTCCGGTCATAAAACTTCGCTCCACAACAAAATTCATGGAGAGTCAATGACTTGGAGGAGACGAATCCATGGACCGGTCAACCCCCGCTAGCGGGGAAAACGGCCGGAATACAAATCCTGTTTGTGTGTGTTTGTGTGTGACAAACATCTTTAGTAGAGCAACCCTTTATTGTTATGACCTATTGCAAATGTGATGCATAGCCAGACATCAACTTCTGACAGTGTTCCTGCGGAATCTCAGCCCATTCCTCATGGGCAAAGGCCTCCAGCTCATTAATACTCATGTGTTTGCGTGCAGCAACCACCTTTTTTCAAATCCCACCAAAGAGTTTCAATGGGGTTCAAGTAAGGTGACTGTGATGGCCACTCTAGTATATTCCAGGACTTCTTCTGAAACCAAGCCTTAGTGGACTTTGAGGTATTCTTGTCTTGCTGGACGGTCCAATGATGCCAAACCTTCAGTTTCCTCACAGATGGCATGACATGTTCTCCCAGAATTTCCTGATTGAATCCATTTTGCCCTCCAAACTCTGTAGTTTTCCAGTGGCAGAGGAAGCGAAGCAGCCCCAGAGCATCACTGAGCCACTGCAATGCTCCATTGTAGGCAGGGTGTTCTTTTGAATGTATGGTTAATTCTTCGTCTTCCAGATGTACCACGGATCCATAGGCCCAGAAAGTTACTCTTTGGCTTATTTACGTAAAAAATGGTGGTGGATTTTTGCATGAGCCATATTTCCACAAGCCACAGAGAGTTTGAGATTCTGTTCTGTGGAGCGATGAAACAAAATTGGAACTTTTGGGGCCTATTGATCAGCATTACATCTGGAGGAAGAAGAATGATTTAATGAATGAATGATTTAAAATGTTATTGTTTGATTTGTTTTTTGTAAACATCTGCTAGTTTGTATATTTGACTAATAAACCTAATTTACAGTGGGAGTTGAATAGTTTTGATTGCAACTGTATATACGATGATAAGTAGAAAACCATGGAAAAAATCTTTTACTATAGGGGAGTTGTAGCTCAGTGGCTGAAGTGGTTGTCTGGTGATCGTAACATTACAGGTTCAATACCAGCACATGCAGAGAAACATGTTGAAGACGAGACATTCTTCCCCTTACTCAGGGGTGTCCAAACTGTTTTTAAAAGGGGCCTGATTGGATAATGTGAAAACACATGGGAGCCAACAGCTTTTTGCATCATATTATTTGGGTTTTAAAACATGAGAAGAAAATCACATACTAATATGCAAAAACTGCACCCTGTGGATTTTATTTTCAGTGTCATGATAATAGCATTCAGTGTGAAATTCTCAAGCAATATTCAGCATTTAAAATGGCAGTCTAGCCAACTGCAAACTTAAACAGGTCTTTAATGGGCTATCATTAATCAATAATGCAGCCATCCTTTTCCACACATCTTCAAAAGTCACAACACTAAGAAACTAGCTTTTCCTTAAAAGTTCAATCTATTTGAGAAGTGCCATAAGTTCCAATGTATAGTAATTTTGACCATGAATTTCATTATGAACGAATTTAATATTCAAGAAATATTACATTAATTAAATCAATGCAACACATTTAAAAAAATGCAAGCAATGTTCTCTATTTAGAATGTAAGTTCATGCAGTTGCTTACTATAAACTGGACAAATAGTTTATAGGCTATCAACGGCTGCGCCGTTTCCAACAATGGCCAGTGGTTCATAGTTAATGGAGGATAATTGGCTAAGCCTCACATGGGTATAGGTTTGATAAATAATTCTAGGTTCACTAGTGTCTCCCGCTGGATTGCCCAGGCGCTCGCAGTTGAAGGAATGGAAAGTACTCTGCTTCGTTCTCCTCTGACAGCAAAGCACTGTACTTCCCCCGCGAGACCAAGATATGCAAAATAGCAAGGGTTACTCGTCATGTGACTTGGAGGACTCACATGCTATGGCCTCCTCCTTCCTGCCGACATTCTAGACTCTAGAGGGATATGAAAACATCTGACCCAGTGGAAGGCAACTTGGGGAATTCAGGTGGGGAAAAAAGCAGGGATAAAATAAAATGAAATAAAAAAGAAGCCAAAGGCATGGGTTTTGTTGTATGTCAATATCAAGCAGTAGTGACATTATTGAAAATATTTCACTGCAGAAGTGTCTGATTCGGTGGTACTCCCCAAACACGTGCATTGGTGTTCCAATTGCCTCATCTGAGCAGTGAGTGCAATTGGGGATTGTAATTAGTTTCATTTTAAAACATTTCAATGGGGTAGCATAGGCCTGATGTATGAGTTTGAAGTTGATAAGCAAGAATTTTTTGAAAGGGAGTTTAGGTTTTCCCAAATATTTTCCCATAATGGTCCTGGACAAAGTGTTGTTCAAGTCCCTCTCCCATACCCTCTCTATCACCAAGCTTCTAGAATACTGGAGAGTTAGAGCATTGTGAGGGATTGTCAGAGTCTGTCTTGAGCTTTAAATAGGTTTACCCAACTCTCCATTGGGTGCTCTGAAATCATTTGATCCCAGAGCACACCATAAGCCTTCATGGCATATCTCAATTGAAGATATCTAGACGTATATCTATTTCAACATATATCTATCAATCTAGAATTGGGACCGCCAGGCCTCCTGTAAATTTACTTATTTGTAAAGTTTTTAATTTTATTGTGGCACATTTCCCATCCGAGAAAAAATGTGAAATAAGAGAGTGCATTTCAGAGATATATTTAGGTGGAGGAGCAGCAGGAATCTTAAAGAACAGAACATTATGCAAGGTAAAACATTCATTTTAATAGTGGAGATTCTGCCTTGCATAGATACTTGAAGGGAGCCCCATCTCTTTAGATCATGCTCTAATTTGTTCATGGCCTGAGAACAGTTGCTCCATCGTGCGCTGAAACACCTCACTTGCGGAATTTATGCCTCAGGGCATCCTGAGGAACCTGCAGCGCCTGAACTGGCATACTGAATGTAGTCAACATTGAGGATTTCTTGTCGAGACGAATCTGCCAGAATGAGTTTTTGGCGTCCAACACTGATAAAACTGTTGCTCCTGACATTTGAGCCACCACTTCTTCAAAACTGTGCATGGGGTGGTGCAACCTTTTCAGTGCTGTGTTAAGGTCTTTTGGATTTATTGTCAGTCAGATTTCTGCTTCATCCTTCTTGTGCACAGCTACCATAGAAGAGACCCAGTCAGTGGGCTCAGAGACTGGTGTTATAACACCTAGGTTTTGCATGCGGTCCAGTTCAGCTTTGACCCTGCTTGGCATTGCAACTGGTATGTGGTGAGCTGGTCGAACTACAGGCTGAGCACTCGGATCCACTGTCATGGAGTATGTAACTGGGAGTTCACCAAGCCCATCACTGAACGGATCTTCGTACTGTGTGAAGATCCGTGTGTTGAAGTCCGTGTTACTCTCCACAGTGATTTATCCCACCATCAGTTCCCTGGGAATGTTTCATTTCTCCATAAAATTGTGAAGGACATCGTACATCGCTTTTGTTGGGTTTCATACTCTCGGCAGACAGTACGTTACCACATAGCAACATTTCGGCTTTCCTCATTGCATTCAAAGACCCTTGAAAATCCACACTGGAGGAAACTTTCGTCGTATTTTCTATGGCTTTTTAGTGTCTGTTTCTCAGTCTCTCTTGGAGTTGTCCTGGCGGGGCCAGACGGGCAAAGAAAACTATCCATTTTATCTTTTTAATTTGCAATTTTCTGTCGGTCCGGACTGTGAGCAAAGGCGCGAGTTTGTCGGGCTGGTTGAAGTGACACACGGATTTGGTCACGTGATTGGGTCACTCAAGTCAATACGCCCGCATTTTTTGGGGGGGGGGGATTTACAGACATATCTAAATACTAAGGAAGCTGATAGAGGTAATAAAGTAAAGACAAATGTTGTTGATGTTAAGACCGTACATAGAACAACAGTTATTGTTCAGTAGCTACAGTGAATCACAACCAAAATTGCCCTAGTGTTTTTTGCCCCTAGCCCATGAGATTATCCTGGATGAGAAAGAGTTCCAAGCTTGTAGAGTCACTGGTCGTGCCTTATTTTGGCGCGCATTTGTATGTTCCAGGTTGACAATGTTAACCAGGCTGTGGCTTTTTACCACAGCATAACCTCAGGTTATGCCATTGTGGTGTGTTCTAACAGAGTTTAGAGGGGGCGCCCATCTAGCATTCTGCTTTCTTCCATACCTGTATCAAGTTTGCAATAATAGGCCCAAATTCAATTTTTATCGTTTTGTTTGATACACCAGAAAATAGAATATCTTGCAGCTTGTGTGGTAGTATTTTAGCAGATTCAATCAACTTCCATACAGTGAGAGACTGTGAGTCAACCCATTTGCTGATAGCTCTGATCTGAGAAGACCAACAGTAAAATTTAAAGTTTGGTACTGCCAAACCCCCTAACAGTTTGGGTCGCTGCAGTGTAGTCAGACAATTTCTAGGCCATCTCCCTCCTCAAATAAAACCCGAGATCATAGTGCGGATGTCTTTAAAATAATTTGGAGGGGGGCAGAGTGGTAACATGAAGACAAGGAAATTGAGACAGATGTGTTCATTTTAATTGTATTAATTCTACCCTGAAGAGAGGTCTTTTGATTCCTCCATCTATGAATGTCTGATCTTATTTGACATAGCATCGTGGTCAAATTGTCTCTGTTAATTTTATGTATGCTTTTAGATATTGTAATGCCGAGAGATGTAAATGAACTTGGGGTCTAGATATGGGGGGGATAGGAGAAATCTTGCACATTGATGCACAAGTGCAGACTTCGTCCAATTGATTTTGTAGCCTGACTGGCAGCTGAAATAATCAAATTCCTGAATGACAGGGTGGATAGAGGTGTCAAAGTTATCTAGGAACAAAATGATCTCATCCACGTATAGAGATATGATATGATTCTGATGACCAATTTTCATGGGGAAGGCCGTAGACTACCTGATGGCTTGTGCTAAAGGTTCCAAAGAAAGGCAAAATAACAGTGGCGAGAGTGGACACCCCTGTCTTTTGCCACACTGTAGGGTAAAAGGAGATGAGATCATGTCCCCTGTTAGAACATCTGCCAAACATGAGTGGTAAAGTGCCTTGATCATTGCTATAAAATTATGTTTGAAGCCAAAATGTCATAATACTGCCCACATGTATTTCCACTCTATCCTATCAAAGGTTTCTCAGCATCAAGTGAGAACACTGCACAAGGAGTTGAGTGTGTCTCTGCCATATTTACAATGTGTAGCAGCCTTCTCATGTTATCAGATCCATAGCATCCCTTGACAAAACCTGTTTGGGCCTCATTGACTAGAGATTGAATAACCTTTTCTTGGCGCAGTGCAAGGTTACTTTGGCATATATCTTAAGATCATTTGTAAGTAGGGATACTGGTCTAAAACTAAAGCATTCAAATGGATCTTTTCTCTTTTTCCACAGTAATGGGATGAGTGCTGTTTTTTGATCACTATGGAATGTTCCACTCTTGATCGCAAAATTGGATGAATCAAGCATGAGTATGCCCACCATGTCCCAAAGTTCTACATAGATATCCAGTGGAAGACCATCCAAACCCGTTGATTTGCCTTTATTGAGACATTTCAAAGCTCTATATAGCTCATCCAGCTCTAACCCAGCTTTCAAATCATTTTGGTCTGTTTGTTCAAGGCAGGGTAGCTTCAATTTGTCAAGAAAATGTTTACAGTCACCATAAACATTTCTGATTTATATAGATTCTCATAGAATTCTAAAAAAGTGTTATTGATGGCCTGTGGATTGGTTGTAATTTTGCCATCCGGCTTATTTATTGCTGGAATGTGAACTTTTTTTTAACATTCCTTAAGCATAAGAGCCTGCAAGTGACTAGGCCTCTCTGACTCAAAGTAGTATGTTGGTCTTGTTCTATGCATGATAAAGTCTGCCTTTGATACAGCCAGTGTCTTGCATTCATGCTTCAAAGATGTCAGCAGTTTAGATTGATACTCTGAGAAGCTATGCTTTTGTACATTTTCTAATGATTTTATTTTGTTTTCAAGATTTGTGATCTGGGAAGCTTTGGTTTTTGCCAGAGATGAGGAGAATGAAATACAGAAACCACAAATGAAGCACTTTGTGGCCTCCCATAGGATTTGTGGATTGGAACGATCATTTTTGTTAATATCTATAAAATCTTTTAGTTGCTCTTTGGGTGAACTAAGAAATCTAGCATCACTTAGCAAATATGGGTTTAAACGCCACCTGGGGGTGGCATAGCTCAGTGGGTAGAGCGGTTGTCTGGCAATCGGAAGGTTGAAGGTTCAATTCCCGGTCCTGCATACAACATGTCGAGATGTCCTTGAGCAAGACACGTAACCCCTGACTGCTCCCCGAGCACCATATGTTGGCAGCTCACTGCTATACAATAGGTTGGGTCAAAAATGCAGAGAAATCAACATTTCCCCTTGCGGGACTGATCAGGGAATCATTTTTATTTTTATCTTTTTTGTTTTGATATTGGGCAGATCAATGTTACATAATAATGGAGCGTGATCAGAAAGTAGTATTGGTAAAATGGTGATAGATATATGTCCAGCAATCAAGTTTGGGCTCAGAAAAATATAATCTATCAGGGAAAATGTCTTGTGTCTATTGGCAAAGAATATGTGATCCTTTGCAGTAGAATTCTGCATGCACCATATATCAACAAGATTTTAATCTTTGGTTATGCATTCAATAAGGTAGATGAAACCTTAGCTATACCATCTGAATTAGATTTATCAAGAAATGGATTAAGCACTGCATTGGGGTGGCAATGGGGCGGCATAGCTCAGTGGGTAGAGCGGTCGTCTGGCAATCGGAAGGTGGCAGGTTCGATCCTCGGTCCTGCATACAGCGTGTCGAGGTGTCCTTGAGCAAGACACTTAACCCCTAACTGCTCCCCGAGCGCCATATGTTGGCAGCTCACTGCTCCTATATAATAGGTTGGGTCAAAAATGCAGAGAAATCCAAATTTCCCCTTGCGGGACTGATAAGGGAATCCTTTCTTTCTTTCTTTCTTGAAATCACCTCCCACCACTAAAGAACATCCATCTTGTTCTAATAATGTGCTTCCAATGTAGGAAAAAAAATCTCTGTCAAGCTCATTTAGGCAGTATATGGATGTTAATGCCAATTTTTGATCGTATATGATAACACGGGTAAACGCAAGTCTTCCATTTTCATCATTACTAGTGATATTTACATCACAGGCCATTATCCGGTTAAAAATGATGCATACTCCCTTGGTCCTATTTCGAGCACATGATGATACGATTAATCTATAATGTTTATTTTGAAATCATGACACATCACATTGTTTTAGCCGAGTTTCTTGGATCAGGGCAATGTCTGTCCTCTTACGATGAAGATAATCCAGAACACGAGTTCGCTTGATAGCAGAGTTTAAGCCATTCACATTCAGTGATAATATATTCAAAGCCTGCATAGACATACTATACGCCTAAGATCTGCCTTAAAATATAAGTGTTAAACAATATAGAGTGTATGCGTGCGATCGTCCTGTCTGTAAAGATGCACTGCTGATGTACTACAGATCTACAGATGTACTGCTCTAACAAGGAACATGAATATGTCTGCAATGGGGAAGGGGTGGGCAAAAAAGAAAAAGTACAAAAACAAACACAGGCCGCACAGAGACAAATCTGTAGGTCTGTGGAAACATATGCATTGTCTGATGCATGACCAATCCACACCAACACACGGCTATAGTATCAGATATGCCAACATACTCAAATGAAAACAAATAATATCACCTCTTGAACCAGTGAAGCTAGGCTAATAGCAAAAATTAGCACCGGAAGTAACCATCAGAAGACATAGTTGCTAGAAAGAAAGAAAGAAAGGATAATCTTCTGATTGCCAGACGACTGCTCTACCCACTGAGCTATGTCGGCCCCAAGTAATATCACATTCTAAACATTTCCAAATACCTTGTAGAAGGAATCCTGAGACTGTCCATTTGTATATCACTTATACGTTAAGAAAGTTCAGTCTTTCATGACCACTATGTTGTCTTCTTTTGTCTTTGGATGATCTCCGTAGTTCTCGATGACCGTAGTTGAAGCTGCCATGGTAGCTCCACCACTGCACCGAACCGCTGTCGAGGTGGATCTCTGTGAAAGAGAGTAGATTAAATTTTCAGTGGCTTTGGGGGAGTCAAACGTCTTCTTTTCACCTTTATACTCAAACTTAATCCGCGAAAATCACCTAAAGCCAGGAAAAGGATAGAGTCCGCTGCTTCCCTGACAGCCAAGGTTATGGCCACATCTAGAGCACATTGTTGTTCGTTGAGTACTAGCTTTATGCCATTAGCAATAGCTGCCTCAAGCTCTTCCTTGGAGATGGAAGAACCCTTGAATCTTTTCCTGAAAGGCGATAGTTCATCCTCCCTTTTCCATGCGTCTTTCTTCGTGGAAGGATTCATATTGAAAATAATTTCAAACTATTCAAAGTATATGAGAGGATTATTGAAAACAAATACTATTAGAGCGGAGCCAAAAACTATGCGAGCATCCCTGCCGATGGGTCATGTGATCTCCAATAGGAGGAGGAGGATTCCCTTATCAGTCCCGCAAGGGGAAATTTGGATTTCTCTGCATTTTTGACCCAACCTATTGTATAGGAGCAGTGAGCTGCCAACATATGGCGCTCGGGGAGCAGTCAGGGGTTAAGTGCCTTGCTCAAGAACACCTCGACATGCTGTATGCAGGACCGGGGATCAAACCTGCAACCTTCCGATTGCTAGACGACCGCTCTACCCACTGAGCTATGCCGCCCCAATATGCCCGCACATTTTATTTTAACTTGATTTTTATAAGAGAAAATGAACGTGTAAGTCAAGTCAAGTCAATTTTATTGGTATAGCGCCAAATCACAACAAAAGTCATCTCATGACACTTTACATATAGAGCAGGTAAAAGACCAAGCTCTTTGCGAAACCATGATTTACAGAGACCCAACAAGTACCCCGTTGAGCAAGCACTTAGGTGACAGTGGCAAGGAAAAACTTCCTTTTAACAGGCAGAAACCTGGAGCAGACCCCGGCTCTTGGTGGGCGGCCATCTGCTTTGACCGGTTGAGTTTGGGGAGAGAAAGAGACAAACAAACAAATAGATCCAGCCAGGCGCACCGAGACCACGATCCACAGGAACCTGAGAGACCACGATCCACAGGACCTGAGAG
>OMLC01036688.1:0-16243 GCA_900302585.1 Regalecus glesne
AAAAATATTAGTACATCAACTTCAGTAACGAGTGTAAGGTCTGACAAAAAACTTTGAGTTGAGCCAAACAAACATTTTTATGTAGGGTTTTCTGACTCAACCGAGGAGGAGAGAAAAACACAACTTCCACCTGTTTCCCCCAGTCAAACGTAGAAGCTTTTGTTGCTTCTCCTCTGCTGCTCCTGGTAGTGTGTCATAAACTGGCAGAGAAACAGTCGAGTCCCCCCAACCCCAAATGCAAATCATATCAAAAAGAACTCCATTGTAGTCCATTAACTTCGCTCAGCGTGTATAAGACCTCTGCCAGTTGTAAATGGCGTGGATATTATGCGAGCACGCCGGAACTCGTTTACATGTGCTGACGCTGCGGTGTCGAAAAACCCGCCCTCCGGTGACTCCCCCCAAACCCCTCCTCCTCCTCACAGCTCGCTCCTCTGCCGAGATAAAGTCTGTGGTTGCCCGGAAAAATTCCAGCAGAACCTGGTGGCTCCAGCCACCCTCGGGGCTTCCGGTCCCACTTCCAACACAAGATGGAGAACCAGCATCACCGACAGAGCCGGCTGTAGCACCACCACGGGACAGGGTGGTGAAGCTGCAGTGACCCCCTTGACCAGTTAGCAGGAGGAAAAAATGGGGGTTGGTCTCGAAGAGTTCCAAAGGTAAGGTCGAATGCGGGCTGCCACGAATAGGGTCATCCTGAGCGCACACGCTCAGAACAGGGATGGCGACTTCGTCCACGTCCCTCAACGGTTCATTGCGTTCCCAGTATGCGTCCCATGTGCCTGAACTGTTGATGGTGCTGCCCCCTGGTGAGTCCATCATTGTAGGGCCTTTCTGAGTTGTGCAGCAGAATAATGCCTCCTCCAGGCCACGTAAGGAGCAGCTAGAAAACAGGGTGTCTGTCTGTAGGGACTCGCTCATCACCGTCCTGTACCTACGCCCGTCATCCATCCAGATTCAGACACAGAGACACACACATGCAGGGACACGCACACACAAACACACACACACATCCCGCCACCACACATAGACCACCACCCAACACAAAAACACAAACACAAGAAGATGGAACCAGTGAATGAGTTTGATGAGGTACATGGTGCTCACATTACCTATTATCATTAATTTGATGAACCTCACTCAGGTCATGGTGTCCCTATAGATCAATGGCTCAGCAATGAGCAGCCAATCTTGTTACAGCAGTGTGACTGCTAACAATCAGCTGGGCAATCAATCATTGGTGTTTTGTTTCTTTCTGCTGTACTCAAACTAAAATTGGTTATATTAGCTTTTCCCAGCTCAAGCTCTTGTCTAGTGTGCTGCACTTTTAAATGACAGATTCGGTGAAATGGCTCTGTTGAGCATTTTCTTATTCTTTCTCTTCCCTACTTTTGACTCACTGACAGGATTTCCGAGAAAAAGTCTTGGATGTTGGATTTTATCTCTTCAGATCCCTATTCACTAGACTCATTTGCACACATCTGTCATATTTTATGGGGCTAGATTCAGTTTTTTTGCAAGCAGAACATCCTAGCTGTTGGTGCTTTTAAACAATGTCCAATGGCGATCCAACCCCACTGCAAAGATCAGTCTTTTTTTTCTCTCTCCATATGAACTTTTTCTCCACATTCTCTTCCGTGTCCCTCCATCGTTCCCCATCATCCTCTAAAACCCAGTGTTCCTAAACTGTTTGATACCATGACCTACCCGTGGAGATACTTTTTGGTCTGTGATGCAGTAAATATTTGGTCAAGTCAAATAAGCCGTAAATTCTCATTACTTGTCATCAATCATCAATAATCCTCTCTACATTGTTAATCCATGCAGTGGTCCAGTTTTCATCACTCAGTCATGGCCTACTATTTATAGAACAAAATGGAGCAGGTATGTCAACATTACACCTTATTTGAGAGTATTTTGGAATACAATCAAATCATTCCATTGTTTCAAATGACTTAAAAGGAATTTTTGAAGCAATGCAATTGAGTGCGTTTATTTCTGCTGCTGCTGTTTATTGTGGAAATCTTGCAACAGAGAAATAAATGCACCCCTGCTGGGACTGATTTGTGGGTTTCCACTCTTAGTTTGGCAAACACTGGTCTAACCCATCCTATTTCCACAGATGTCCTGTACCTGCTGAGGCACATCTTCTGGTACAGCACCAAAGCCCACTGGATGGGCCACCACAGCCCGTTCTCAAACCAGCTCTGGCAGCGAAACACTGGTGACAGACAGACGGCCGCTGTCATGTAACTTGATGATCCACACTCCCCCAGATAGGACAGGAGGAGGCCCGACCCGGTGCTCTCACTCACTGCGTACAGCCTTCCTGCTGGCTGCCTGTGGCGAATGTAGCGCACAGCCTCTCGCAGGTCCCCAGGGTCTCCAAACTGCTGCAGTTTGAGGGTGGTGAGGGGTGTGCCATTATGGCTGCGACGGTTGAAGACAACAGGGAGGTAGCCATGGTAAAGTGCTGCCTCACAAAGCTGCAGAAGAAGAGAGGGGTGGGGGGGATGTCTGTTCATACTTAACATCTATGGTTGTGTTTAGACTTGCAGATAAGTCGGGCTTGCCTAGATGTAAATTATGGATGGAACAAGGCAGAGAAGATAGGAGCTAATTACAGAATGAGGTCAATCACTGATGTCTGTACTCATATCCATATTTGGTTTTAAAGTTACAAAAGCACAATATACATATTCACAAAGAATAAACACAACCCATTCAAATGTGAGACATTTTAACAATACATAATTTAAGGAAGAGGACCTGAGGTAGAAGATCCATCAATGTCGACTATAAATCTGAAGATATTTAAAGTGCATTTTATGGAACCAATACTTAACTGGACTGAATGAATAGAATAAAAAACAATGATAAAAGATGGGGATGGGATAAGATGTGGCATGCACAATGTGCAGTTATACTTTGAGATCATCCACCTCATAACATATGTCACATGTAGTCTCTCGCAAATATGAACATTCTGTACTAAAATAATATTGTATAATGTTACCAGGAATAGTATCCAAAAGTAGCATTTGCAGAAGCTTCCAGCCAGTCCACTTCTCTCAATGTACAGTGGGGAAAACAAGTATTTCACCCCCTGCTGATTTTGTGACTTTTAAAGAAATAAATGGTCTATATTTTTAATGGTAGGTTCATTTTAACAGTGAGAGACAGAATATTAAAGAAAAATACCAGAAAATCACAGTATATAGATTTTCCAGATTTATTTGTGTTTTATTGAGGAAAATGACCATTTCACCCCCTACCAAAACATGACTCAGTACTTGGTGGAGAACTCTTGTTGGCAAGCACAGTGCTCAAACCTTTATTGTAATTGACCACTAGGTTTTCGCAGATCCCAGGAGGGATTTTGGCCCATTCCTCTTTAAAGATACTGTCCAAATCCTTAAGGTTTGTAGGTTGTCACTTGGCAACTAGAGGCTTCAGCTCCCTTCACAGATTCTCTATATGATTAAGGTCTGGAGACTGACTAGGCCTTATTTTCCTTCTTCTTGAGCCACTCTTTTCGTTGCCTTGTCTGTATGTTTTGGGTCATTGTCATGATGGAACACCCATCCATGACCCATTTTCAGTGTCCTGGCTGAGGGAAGGAGATTCTCATCCAATATTTCCTAGTATATGGCCCCATTCATCCTCCCCTCAATCCTGTGGAGTCGCCTGGTCCCCTTAGTAGAGAAACAGCTCCAAATCATAATGTTTCCACCACCATGCTTGACTGTGGGGATGGTGTTCTTGGGGTCCAAGTCAACTATTTTCTTCCTCCAAATACAGCAATTCGGGTTGATGCCAAAGAGCTTGATTTTAGTCTCTTCTGACCACAGGACTATCTCCCAAGCCTCCTCTGAATCATCCAGGTGCTCATTGGCAAACTTCAGACAGGTCTGGACATGTGCCTTCTTGAGCAAGGGGACCTTGTGAGCACTATGGGATATCCATCCATTACAGCGTAGTGTGTTACCAATGGTCACCTTGGTGACTGTGGTCCCAGCTGCCTTGAGATCATCAACAAGCTCCTGCCGTGTAGTTCTGGGTTGTTCCCTCACCTTTCTCATGATCAGGTTCACTCCATGAGGTGAGATCTTGTGTGGAGCCCCGCACTGAAGGAGGTTGATGGTCAATTGGTGTTTCTTCCATTTTCTAATTATTGCATCAACAGTTGACTCCTTCTCACCAAGCTGCTTGGCAATGGTCTTGCAGCCCATTACAGTCTTGTGGGGGCCTACAATTTTGTCCCTGATGTCCTTACTCAGATAGTAAAATATGTTAATTAAATGTTGATTTTTGGCCGTAAAGGATGATTTTTGGTTTAGGTTGAAGACTGATGGTGGATCAACACTGAATCAACATTGTGTTGTGGTTGCAAATTCAGTGATTGAAATACCAAAATTGAATCATTGCTGAATCTATACGGTTTGCCTTTTTCAATGCCAGGTTTTAACGTTCATTCAATATTTTCGCCTACCCACTTTTCAACATTGATTCATCCATATTTTGCTATCTGGGTTGACAATTCTTGTCCATTGTGGAGAGATTGGAGTATGATTTACTGTGGGTAGTGGTCTTTTATACAGGTAACAAGTACTTCATTAGGAGTAC
Source organism: Regalecus glesne (assembly GCA_900302585.1). Taxonomy (NCBI): domain Eukaryota; kingdom Metazoa; phylum Chordata; class Actinopteri; order Lampriformes; family Regalecidae; genus Regalecus; species Regalecus glesne. The sequence continues at coordinate 4,627 of OMLC01036688.1, forward strand.
TAATTAAGTAAGACGACAAATCTGTGTGCCTCCTGGTCATATGACCGGTCTGTGGGAAACTGAATTCTTGCTAGTTTGTTGGGGGTGAAACACTTATTTCCCTCAATAAAACTTAATAAATATTTAAACTTCACATACTCTTATTTTCTGGGAATTCGTTTTATATTCCATCTCTCACTGTCAAGATGAATATATCATGAAAAGTTTAGACTTTTCATTTCTTTGTTAGGGGTCAAACCCATAAAATCAGCATGGGGTGAAATACTTATTTTCCCCACAAGAGATCCATCCATCCATCCGCCGTCAACCACTTATCCGAAATCCGGTCGCATGGGAACTGGACCCTAACCCTAACCCTATCCTCTTTCTAATTGGGTGAAAGGCGGGGTACACCCTGTATAGGTCACCAGTCTATCACAGGGCAGAGCAGTTAGGGGAACAGTGTCTTGCTCAAGGACGCCTCGACACACTTCTCTGCAGGTGTGATAAAACCTGGGATAAAACCTGTAACCTTCTGATCGCCAAGTGACCGCTCTACCCATTGAGCCATGCCACCCTACACTAGGAGATAGGTGCAAAACATAAGTATAAAAGTCAGCAAGAGTCAGAACAGAGCACTTATCCCAAAGGCAAGAAAGACTTCTTAGTAGACACTCATTCATACTTAGTACTTGGGATAGCTCTAATATTGTACACTGTTTAAGATACCAATACTTGCAGTTAGAATCTAAATCATTGGCTGTACATTTTCATCAAACTTCAGTGAGACCTTGATATATAAGCTTAAGAGAAAGGATTTTGCCTTGAGTGTATTTGGAGTAGACTACCTAGTATCAACACATATATTTTCCATCTACCCATCCATCCACCATCAACCACTTATCTAAAGTCAGGTCACAGAGTCATGCTGGAGCCTATCCCAGTGCTCATTGGAGAACACCATGGACAGGGTGCCATTCCATCAAAGGGCCTGGGCAGTTAGAGGTTGCGTCTTGCTCAAGGACACTTCGACATACTTTCTATAGGAGCCGACCATCAAACCAAAAATCTTCTGATTACTAGACAACCACCCTAACTCCTGAGCTATGTTACTCCACTTATATTATATTGACAACATATCATTCTTTTACATCCTGGTGCAGGGATAGCATCCAGAGGGAGAAAAGTGCTCCTGCCTATGCATCAATAGAAAAAAATGGTGTCAAAAATAACAGTGATATGAGTTTGTACAGAGAAAATTTGGACAGAGAAAAACAGTTGAAAATATTAATATGTCAGTATCTGGTATTGGCTTTAAGGCTGTCCCTGTACTTCATTCTTGCAGATGTTAGTGTCTGGTCATTGTTAATATAGTGTCTTACTGTGCACATTATTTAGAGATGTCCAACACTGTTTTCCCAGGCAGGGGTGAGAGATCACAGCTATTGACTGGACTCAGCTAGCACATAGGAATATAATGAGAGCATTGAAACTGACTGGTCTTTCACTTCGAGTCTGCTGACGGCAACATAAAAGGAAATATGAGCAATGGCACATAGGTACATTAAATATTTAGCATTGATACCAGGTTTTTAACAGTCACTGTAGAAAAACAGGGCTTACCAGACCAAATGCATGAATAGAAAATAGATTTCAGCAGCAAAAATGAACATCACCATCCACATCATGCTCCATTCCATCCATCCATTGTCAACCGCTTATTTGAAATCAGGTCGTGGGTAAAACAGAGCTTATCCCAGTTCTCATTGGGCGAAAGGCAGGGATACACCCTTGAATGGTCGGGGGTCTATCACAGGGGCAGAGCAATTAGGGGAACAGTGTCTTGCTCAAAGAAACTTTGACATGGCTCTCTGCGGGTGTGAGGCTCAAACTGGTAACCTTCCCATTACCATATGACCGCTCTACCCACTGTGCCATGCAATTCATTCCTTCATTCATTCTGCTTCAGAATCCCATTCAGTTCCTCATTACCAATCATTTCAATTATACAACTGTAGAAAAGATGGATTTCAAACCAATATAGATTGCTTTAATTTGTTAACATTTTGAGATTTTAGGGATATACTGGGAATCGAGATGGTCCACATGTTTATTTGCATCTGAGACTCTAACCATAAACTAAACAGATGATGAATAGAACTGACGAATGTTACAGCAGAGATTAAATCAGATACATTTAAATGACTTTGTAATGGCCCTGCCCATGAGCCTGCATGATACTGAACGAGTCACTAGACTAGAAAAGCGTTATATAAAAATGAGACTGTTACTGTGGCGGCAGTTCAGTGTATCTTGTGGACAGGAGCTATTAACACATCCATTTAGTTTAGCATGTACTTGAAAGGTAATGTTGTGATGATGTATTATTGGAATGATCTCATATGCAAATGTTGTGATGTGCATCAGCAAGTCAGCACTGAAAGCATCTACTAGCTTCATTCAACTTCCGTTTACATTGCATGGATAGATGCTTACAGCTCATATGAAACTAATTGAAGGTAGTGCTATAAAGTGTCTTCTCTGTGTGAACTAGTAAATTAATGGCCTATTAATAGCTGATAGCAGAGGAATGTGCGGGCAGCTCACGCCAGTTTACGAAGGTCTCTCCTGGAGATTTATGAGCCGAAAGATAAGGATTAGAGGGGATCTGACCTATGACCTCGGAGCAAGTTCTGTTGTCCATTAAGATGAAAGTCCAGTAATAAAGACGATCTGCTTTTTAAAAAAATGGGGTTGGGGAGAAACTCTTGGGTTCAAACGATCATGACTGTGACATTAAACATATTTGGGTTGTAAGGTGTAAAGGGAGTGTGCTTGAACTTAAGTAGCTATGCTTTGTGCATCTGTTCATGAACATGTAAAAACATATAAAAACATATAAAAAAGTGTAAGAGATTTTTGTCTCCTCATTTAATGTCAGACTGGAAATAAATGATTGTCATGACAGCAGACTTCTGCAGTGTTACTCATAAACTGTCAAGTCAATGAGGAATTCCTGGACCAGGGAACACCCACACAAACTCACAACCCCCCCCCCCACACACACATACACACACATACAAAGTGACATTCATTTGACTATATCACTGTTCAAAAGTCAGGAAGAAAGAGATGATAGGACCCATAAAGTATGAGGCATGAGATACACTTCTGTGAAAACTCCCCACTTCCAGTCTTTGTAGCCAACGTGCGAAATACTTTCAGAGATATGTTATAAATAATAATTCATATACATGCATTCATGCATATAGAGTAGACAAATTCATTACTGTATCCTCGACAAGAAATAAGATGAGGCTGATTTTCTTCAAGTGATAAGCTTCTGATGTCAGTATAACTCTGACTACTCCACCCAGGTCAATTTGAGGCCCAAGCAGTATACAGTTCTGCTATTGCAGCTGTCGTTGGAGTTGGTTTTCGCTGATTTGAAATATGTGAACTATTTGACCACACTGCATCTGAGCTGGGCTGTGAAGTTCTCACAAACATGAGAGCCAATCTGAACAAAAGACGGAATACATGAAGCCTACACCTGACCAGCTCCCCGGTCCACTTCTCTCCCAGAAATTAGTCCTCGAGACCAATACATCGTGATCGCCCTTTCAGCCTCTGACCCAATCTGTCTCGTTCTCATCATTAGAGTAACATTTCCGGTGTCTTCATTTTTATTTTCTGGAAATGAGCTGATATACCGTGTATAAAGTATATTTACCTGTATATAGTCAATCCTTGTGTATATATACAAATGTACAATAACAGATTCCCTTTTAAGTCCCACAAGGGGATATTTGGATTTCTCTGCATCTTAACCCATCCTATTATATAGGAGCAGTGAGCTGCTAACATATGACGCTCAGGGAGCAGTTAGGGGTTCACTGTCTTGCTCAAGGACAGCTCGACACACTTTCTGCAGGATCAGGGATCGAACCTGTAACCTTCCTATTACCAGATGACTGCTCTACCAACCGAGCTACGCCACCCTACTATATCTGAAGATTGTTGTGTTGTCATTCCATGACAACACAACAATCTTCAGACAACACAACCATGAAATCAAAGTCAAATTCCAGCAGTGAAAACCTACATGGCAAATAAACGGATTCCGATTCTGATGATAAATTGAACTCACCATGATCATTCAGGTAAAAGACTTTGTAATTTCAATTAAAACCAACCAAGTTTAAAAGTTTTAAATAAAAGCAAGACATCTTCTCAGTTCCTCCTGCTGCCTGTGGTGCTGCAATGTGAGACTATTCATGAAGGCCTAAAGGGATGTTGGTATCACTGAATTTGAATTTTTAATTTACCGCTTTTTTTAATGAATACATCTCAATTAAGTAAGAATTGAGGAATATATAATTTGGAGATTTAGATGAAATAAAACATATAATGATGCAGACAGTGTTGCAAGATCTCATGTCTAGCGGATTAGATTGTTGGTGTATTTAAATCTAATATAATCATAGCAGAAGGGGCAGCATGGATCAGGAGGTAGGGTGGTCCTCTCGTAATCGGAAGATTGGTAGTTTGATCCGTGGCCCCTGCAAAAAACGTGTTTTGAAGTGTCCTTGAACAAAACACTGAACCCCTAACTGCTCAAGCCCTGCAACAGAATGACAACCTTTCTAGGGTGTTTCCCTTCCTTTCACCCAATGAGTACTGGAATGGGCTCCAACATGACTCCACAGCCTGATGTTGGATAAGTAGTTGATGATGGATGGATGAATAATCATAGAATGAAAGAGCTGCAAACTATTGTTGGTGGAAAACTTGTTCTCACTTTTGACCTGGTCACATGGTCTTAATCACTAAAAAATGTTATGTCTTGTTTTGGTCTTAGCCTTGTCTTGAAACTGAACCTGCTTCCCTCCCAGATTGGACAGTAAGGGGGAAAGAAATACTCAACAAAAATGCCAAGATTGTTAAAAAGTCACTTTTACTGTAGCTGCGATGACTCAAATTTGGCCTGTGAGTAATGGCAACTAGTACAGAGTAACAATGATGTTAAGCTGCTGTGAGTGAATATGACAGGATGGATGACAATGATCTGATGTCACGGTGTCGAAAAGATGCACACAATATATCTGCTGAGGTGACAAACTCTCTTTTTAGAGTATAGCTCAGCAGTGGAAGTGGGTCATACGCTGGGGGAAATTTCATCCCCTGCTGATTTATGAGTTTACCCCCTTACAAAAGAAAAATGAATGGTCTATATTTTTCATGGTAGGTTCATCTTAACAGTGAGAGAAAGAATATTTAAAAAATCCCAGAAAATCCCAGTCTATGAATTTTAAACATTTATTTGTGTTTTACTGAGGAGAATAAGTATTTCACCTGCAAAAAACCAGCAATAATTCTGGCTCCCACAGACCGGTTATGTGACCAGAAGGCAAACAGATTAGTCCTCTTGCTTAATTAGTACTCCTAATCAATGATTTGTTACCTGACAAGACACATGTCCACAGAATCAATCTATTAATCTGGTTCCAACCTCTCCACAATGGGCAAGACCAAAGATTTGTCTAAGGACATCAGGGACATTATTTTACCCCTACCTGAGACTAGAATGGGATAGAAGACCATTAGCAAGGAGTTTGGTGAGGAGTCAACTGCTAGTGTGATGATTAGAAAATGGATGAAACACCAATTATCCATCAAACTCCCTCGGTCTGGACCTCGATGCAAGATCTCACCTCATGGAGTGAACCTGATCATGAGAAAGGTGAGGGAACAACCCAGAACTACATGGCAGGAGCTTGTTGATGATCTCAAGGCAGCTGGGACCACAATCACCAAGATGACCATTGGTAACACACTACGCTGTAATGGATTGATATCCTGTAGTGCTCACAAGGTACCCCTCCTCAACAAGGCACATTTCCAGGCCCATTGCCAATGAGCACCTGGATGATTCAGAGGAGGCTTGGGAGAAAGTGCTGTGGTTACATGAGAACAAAACCGAGCTCTTTGCCGTCGACTCAACTTGCCGTGTTTGGAAGAATAAAAAATCTGACTTGGACCCCAAGAACACCATCCCCACTGTCAAGCATGGCAGTGGAAACATTATGCTTTGGGGCTGTTTCTCTGCTAAGGGGACAGAATGACTCCACCAGATCAAGCGGATGATGAATGGGGTCATGTACTGGGAAATCTTGGGTGAGAACATCCTTCCCATAGCCAGGACACTGAAAATGGGTGGTGAATGGGTATTCCTTTATGACAATAACCCTAAACATACAGCTAAGGCAAAAAAAAGAGTGGCTCAAAAAGAAGCCCATTAAGCTCGTGGAGTGGCCTAGTTAGTCTTCAGACTTTAATCTTATAGAGAATTTGTGGAAGGAGCTGAAGCCGTGAGTTACCAGTGACAACCTACAAACCTTAAGGATTTGGAGAGGATCTGCCAAGAGGAGTGGGCCAAAATACCACCTAGGATCTGTGCAAACTTAGTGGCCAACTACAAGAAATGTTTGACTGCTGTGCTTGCAAACAAGGGTTTCTCCACCAAGGTCTCAGTCATGTTTTGGTTGGGGTGAAATGCCTTTTTTCCTCAATCAAACACAAATAAATCTAAATTGATATACTGGGATTTTATGGTTTTTTTCTTTAATATTTTGTCCCTCAATGTTAAGATGAACCCATCATGAAAAGTATCGACCATTCATTTCTTTGTGAAGGGGCAAAGTCACAAAATCATTAGGGGGTGAAATACTTGCTTTTACCACTGTATATATGTAGCTGCTTTGTCAAAAAAATAAGGCAGTATGACAGATGATGTGACAATAATGATAAGGTATTGAATAAGGGCCTATGGGTCTCCACATCATTACAGATTTTAAACATGAATGATGTCTTTTCATGGTGAAGCCGAAGCTGAAGATGGAACTGGGTTTTGGTGGTGAAACTTCAATATTGTGGGAGCAGATTATTTTATTACACACTGGATGAGAGGTGGATGGAAGAACTCCCTAGGTTCTTAAAAGTACAAGATTGACCTAATAAAATTTCCACACAAAATGTGTAAATAAAACTACTTGAGAAACAACTCCAGGATCGTGTAGCCCCTCAGCTGCCTCTAAATTCAGCGCATGAGGCTGATATAAAAGGTTTGTCACTGCAAGTTTACATGCAGTAATCCCGTCAATGCACACATACTCTTATTCAGCTGATGCAAGCTTGAGTACAAATGATAATGTGTCTTAGATTCTATTATTCCGTAAAATGGATGGATGGATGAATAATGGATGGATGGATGATGGTTGAATGGATGAATAAAGAGACAAAGACAGTATCAAGCTGACTTAGGGCAAACTTTGTATCCTTCCATATTTGATTATATCTTTCATATTTAATTTCAGTGACTGAACCACAGAGCAGGCCACTGTATTGTGATAACTACCACAGTAAGTAGGATGGAAAGGGTGCTATCTCAAGTGAGGCAAGCAAGGTTAAATAGAAACTGGAGTAGAAACATTAATGTTTTAGATATTGGCTCATTCATTCTTGAGTTGAGAAAATGTGCTCTGTAAAAAGCTGAGATGTAAGCCCACATGATACCCCAAAATGTCATTTGTCCTTTGTGTCACTTAGTGGTCTATTTTCTAAATGCAAACTCTTACTTACAAACACATACATGCACAAACACACTAAATGGTGTGGCAGCCTTATGGTGCCTCATCCTACCATAGGGAAGCCACAGCATCAGTATGTCTTGATGAATATTCAAGAATCCATTTGTGGAAATCACAAAAAGAGGTGAATCACTTCAACTGGATCAGAAGTTGATCCAGAAAGAGGTGACATCAAGTTGGCCTGGACTCTGTGGTCTACACCCACCTACAGGCTAGTGGCCACTCATTCAAGATGATGATGTTCACATCCTTGATAGGGAGGAACGCTGGTTGTAAGGGGGGTGAAGGAGGCCATTTATGTGAAGAGGGTCGTCTTTGAATAAGGGTGGTGGGCTGAGAGCACATCTGTAGGCGTCTTACAATGCCGTGATTGCAAATATTCCCCAATCCTCTGTGAATGGTGCTCATTGCCACTGAATGTGCAGTTGATCACCCAACTCTCTTATGAACACCGCCTATTGTTGTGTGGTACTGTTTATAAGGGGTGGTGGTGCTGATGTCTGTTCAGACTGAAGAAGTCACCTGGTGAGTGACAAAATGTTTCTCAATAAACTTCAGATCCAGTTGAAAAGATTCACCTCTTTTTGTGTGTCCCAGCATCAGTAGCAACCCTCAACTTGTGCCTGTACCCCCAACCCTTCTTGATCTTCCATTCCAGACGTCTTTCATTTTACGCTGTTTCCTCCCTTCATAACAGAGATTCTTGTGCTGGCACAGGGCCTTTTGTAGACAAGACAGCAGAGGATTTATCCACCAAGCCGTCTAAAAGTAGGGGAAATAAGCCACAACTCTTTAGAAGCCCAGCAGGAAATCAGCACCAGAGCTGAATCTCTTTGAGCCCTCAAATCAAACAGTGTCTTGTTAAGCCTTGCACACCGTTACCACAGCTGGTGTACTGAACACCAACACAATGCTGTGCCTGTAGCGGCTATTGTTTCCTACAACCCTCCCACTGTTGGAAACTGAAGCGATAGTGTCTGTCCTGAGTCTTGCGACTGAATAGCTGAGAACTTACTCATACAACACCAAACATCTTTTGACATCTTTTGTCAGAATCAGCTGCACGTCCGCTACTGCGATGAAAAGTCAAGGTTTTGGTTTAAAATACTTTTGATTATGGATATTGAACGTTTTTATTTTAGTTTGTGGGTTTCGGCATTCCTTTGTTTAGATAGTGACGGTGCAGCGTTTGAGGACATTATGAGATAACTTGGTGCCTAACGGCTGTTCATCCCTTTGTCAGGCATGTGACATTATCTAAACCATTCAGTGTACGTATTCTATTCACCCTTGCTGACGGTTTGCACGATGAGACCAAACCCTCTGCCTATTTGGACATGCAAGTATGGCTGCACTGTAAACAGATACAGTTGACACTTCAAATGGTATCATCACTCAGGAGGGACAATCTAACCAAGGCTGACACAGTACTGCCTCGTTTCATATCTACATATCAACGAGCCCCAGTGCACAAGTCATGGAAAAACACACACGCATGTTACCTTGAGCACATATCTGGTGATCTTCCCAAAAGAGTTTGGGATGATCAGGAGGACAGGTCGGGTGGAGTGACTGGAGGTCCTCCGTCGCTTGTGCTGCGCGGTGCTGGCGGGCACCACGGCCCAGTCCAGGGCCACCAGACCATCATCACTCATCTGCAAGTTGTCCCGTATGAACTGGACGGGGCTGTGGTAGGGCCAGCACACCTCGTACAGGGACTGGAGGAGGGCGCTGGCCCGCCACGACCAGCCGACACACGGCGAGTAGCTGCTGAAAGCTCTACAGTGTCGGAGGAGGTAATTGGCCAGTGCGGACGGCTTGCATATCAACGCCACCTTGCTGGCTTTCGCATCACTGTCATCACTGGACGTACCGTCTTTACCTCTGTCCAAGACCCAGTTCTCTCCATCCCCGTCTTTTGCCGGGTAACGTGGGATTCCCAGTCCCCGCAGCGGTGGTACGTCCGTTTCACTCTCCGTGCCAAAATACTTGGGAGCCCCCGGCCAGACGAGCACCACCAGGATCACAATGCAGACACAGACCATCCATTCCAGCATTGACACGATCTCGGTATCTCGCAGTTACACTGTCGCCACACAAGTTACGCTATCGCCACACTGTCGCTGTGGAATCTGAAGTTGTGCAATGCAGATTGAGGTCGCAAGCAGTCCACGGGAGCATGCTATGGTGTGGAACTCGCCGCTGAAGTTGGATCAATTTGTGGCTCGTCGGAGCCGTTCACATGTCGGGTTTGAGCTGAACTGTCGGTGCCAACCAAAGGCGCAGCGCTTCATCGTCGATGCGGGCATGCAGTGGGAATAACGCGCGTTTCTTCTGAACTCTCAGTTAGCGTCAGGTTGTCGTCCTGTTTGGATCGTAAAACCGAGGTGTTTAGTTGCCCAGACGAGCGTCCGCTGTGGCGCCGTGCGTCAACCTCAAACGGTAAACGATTGGGTTAAGAGCTGCGCGTCTCAGCTGCGAGACTCCTATCTATATGCACGCCTCCCATCAGTCCACACATGCACCCGCACACACACGCACGGAAGAAAAGACACAATAAAGCAGTTTAATCCGACGCCTGCCACCTAGCAATAAAACATGTCTACCGTGTTGCTACTAAATTATTCGTTGCCGAGGGAGAACAGGGCAACAAGATACATATTTCTCTTTGATTCGACGACACTTTAAAGGAGAAATCTCAGCTGCATAAATCGTAACGATCCATAGACTGGGTCCAGGGTATCATTATACAAGTTCAAATATGACGACATTCCAGATGATCGGCAAAACAACTTTAGATGCACAGTGATATGTACAGTTGAACTATTCAAGCTTACTATAGATTACTGAAATGATTCTTCGCCGACAAGTTAAATGTCAGTGAACCGTTATTCCTCCCAGTCGCTAGAGATTGCTCCGCAGAGGCTCTAACTCACAGCTGTGGTCTGTCTGGGTTCATGCTCAATAATCGCATGATGTGGAGCAGCTGCAATATATTCATAATGTGATTAATTATCTGGTGTTCACTTCGTTGACATTTTTTCCTTGAAATGACGAATTACCCCTAAGTATAAATTCCCTTCATTCCATGTATACTAAGATGTTGACGTGAGTAGCTAAAAAGTGAAGTTTATTTATGTTTTCTGTAGCAACTGACAAAGCTGCAGAGACAGGGAGAAGAGACTTCTGGTTCCGATAGGGGCTATGTGGTCAAGCCCCCAATTTAATGTCAATGTAATATGGAGCGTTAGAATTGTTGAGATCAATGACCATCTAAACCAAAATAAATATTTTTGGAGAATATTGTTAACTGGGTGAAATTTGGGATATTTTATGTTTTGGGTTGATTTGGGCCTTTTTTATTTACTCGGTGGTGCGAGTTAACATTGCTGAATAACTAGCTAACCTATGAGCCCCAGGACGGACATTTTTCTGGTCTTCCGGTGCCATGTGAGAGTAAAGCCATTTTACCCTGGCAAACAGGTAGGACTTATAGTTCGGGGAAGTCAAACAGACACTGGCTAAGAGGATGGTGCAGCATAGGAGAGCAAACACGTCAGGTCAGGACTCTGTGGTCTACACCCATCTACAGGCTAGTGGACACTCATTCAAGATGATGATGTTCCCATCCTTGATAGGGAGGAACGCTGGTTTGAAAGGGGGTGAATTAGGCCATTTATGTCAAGAGGGAACGACCATCCTTAACATGGGTGGTGGTCTGAGAGCACATCAGTTGGCGTCTTACAATGCCGTGATTGCAAATATTCCCCAATCCTTTGTGAATGGTGCTAATTGCCACTGAATGTGCAGTTGATCACCCCACTTGCATGTGAACCTAGCTATTGTGCTGTGGTATCAATGTATTGTTTATAAGGGTGGGAATGTTTCCATTCAGCTCAGACTGAAAATGTCACATGTTTGGGTGATGAAATGTTTCTGAAAAACGTCCTATCCAGTTGAACTGATACACCTTTTTTGTAATTTCCCTT
>OMLC01036689.1:0-11541 GCA_900302585.1 Regalecus glesne
TTGAAGCAGGTGACACCTTGAAGTGAGATCAAACCCACATCCTCTATCTTGTCATTTCTTGATTTGAGCACGCAACTGCTAAGCTACCATGATCCTATATAATTTGTGGGTGTTTGGTTGCATGTGTGTAAATGTGGCACTCGGTTGTCAAATCACTATTTTGATGTTAAATTAGATTCTTGATCTCTACATTGTATTGTGATTGCGCAGTGTTTCATTATCAATTATTCAAATACACAAAGTAGAGGACTGTTTGGGAACAACAGGCAAATATTTATTTTTGGTGCATTTTATCTTTGACAAAATCAAACTGGAACATACAGCTGTGCAATTGTACTTACCTGAAATCTCCTGTAGGACTCCGTCTACTACGTTACGGGATTCTCTTTATCTATGAGGGGAAATAGAAATATGAGTCAGGTTGCAGCGGAGTCATCCGCTCATCCCATAAGTACTGCAGAGTGACTGCAAATTTAATGAGTGATTTCCCAGCAATGGCGAGTCCTCTGGGTACAGTGTCTGTCTGGATGTTAATGCAAATTGATATCTCCATCCTTGCTCATCCTTACTCATACCATCCTGGATGAGCCGCTATGAGAAGATATCAGACAACCTCCATCCAAATACCTCCGCTCTACTTTTCCATCGTGCAGATGTTCATCCCTTTCTCTCTCAGATCTCTAAAAATTAAAGTCAGGGGACAGCTCTATAGCACCTTTACCCACTCCACAAGATTCATTTACCTCTTTGCCACATCCAGGATGATGCAATTTGCACTTGATAGTTCTCTCCAAGTTATTTCTTTCTTTGGGGGGTGTCCTTTTTTTTCCCCTCATCCGAATTCTCCGAGTTGCTTATTGCTCGATCTGTCACTTTTGATGCCCCTCTATAGCGTCGACAGGAAGGAGGAAGTCGTAGCATGTGTCTCCTCCAAGTCACGTGACGACTAGCCCTCGGTATTTTACAAATCACGGTCTCTCGGGGAAAGCACAGTGCTTGGCTGTCGGAGGAGAAAAAAGCAGAGTACTTTCCCTTCACTTAACCAAGAGGCCCGGAGGACCCAGAGGGGGACACTAGTGAACCCAGAATCCTTTATCCAACCTAAACCCTATAGCCATGTGAGCCTGAGCTAATTATGCCCCACTAACTATGGACCTCCGGCCGTGGTTAGAAACGGCCCAGCTGGGATTTGAACAACCAAATGCATGACACAGAGATGCACTAAACATCGCCTATGCTTCAGAGGCCCTCTCTCTAAGTCATTCCTAACTTTCTTTTTTACATTTTAACATACTTTGGTGGCAGATGGATTTTAGTGGTGGGATTCAAATGCTTCAGCAGGAAACATCCAATATATTGACCAATAATCTGAATCTTTGTCAGCTCGGATCATGTTGTTCTGTAGCTAATGTGGTCAGCCTCCTACAAAACTAAATTCTCTTTCAATCTTATTCAAGTGAAAGGTTCTTATATTCCCCCTGAGATATGAACTGTACATTTTCAGAAACGGTAATAAACAGCAACTTAAGTGGTCCACACGCCATACTTATGTAAATGTTCTTAAATAGTGCTTTTCTAATCTGACAACCTCTCAAAGGGCTTTGCAATGAATGCATCACGTTTGCCGAGCTACGCGATGGGATAATAATCTGCAATACCCGAGTCCCAGGCATGCGCTCTACCCGCTGAGCCATTGCCATTATGAGGAACTGAGGTGTATTTACCACCTCTCGAGCTATACAGGGTTGGATATGGGCCATTTGTCCATTGTACTAGGTAGATGATGCCACTCGCTAGACAAGAATATGTTACAGTCGTAGTGAGGATGTAATTTTTCATCAGAGCAGTAAGAGCTGAATTTCAAACCCACATCTCTGATTTTCAACCCAAATTGGAACTGTTGCAGGAATCAATGTCTTCACTTCTCAGCATTTCATAGGGTCAGAGTCCCTCAGTCAGGGGTCAGGGGTGGGGGAGGGCAGAAGAGTATGAGTGTGAGATCAGGTTGTTCAAAAATAGGGAAGGCTGAGGGGCTGTTAATGTGACCAACAGGGCACTTTGAGCTGGAATCCTCATTTCTGTTTGAGACATCTCATATCTTCTTATAAAGGACAGCATCATAGTTTTTTGGAAAGGCCGCACAGGAGCAGCCATTTTTGCATCCTCTAGAATTGAGAAAGAAACTGTTCAAATCCTTTTGGAAGAGTGTACATTATGAAACACGTTAGCAAATCGCTAAACACCAATTGGCATGCCATCTTTGGAGAGGCATGAGTGAGTGGGGCTTGAAAGCTTACACTGTAAGCAGATTTGAATCTAAATTCGGACTCGCTAGTCTGCACTGGTATTTCAGCGTCACTGATTCTCAATGTGGACTTGATTAAGATACTGTAATTCACCGGTCACCTTAAATAGCTTGATCTAATGTTGTGACCGATACTTTTGGGAATATGCCCTTATAGTTCTCTATTAAGTGTATCATGTCCAATTACAAATTAGTGGTGCTTAAATGCTTCGCCTCCATCCAGAAATAAGTTTGGAAATTCATGTTGGCGTCCTGCGTATGATGTGTGATGGTGTCTGTGCATATGTGCACGAGGAACAGAGTGGCTGAATTTTGTGGGTGGCAGAGTGAGAGGGTGACGCTGCTCCCAGCAGCCCACATACGTCCACTCTTAGTGGGAGCCACAGGACCTCAGGGAAAGAGAGCTGCCAAAGAATAACAAACCACCAAATAGGATCAAGTTATTGGGTGATGCCGCGTTGTAGGCGCACAGCTCAGATTGTGCATTGTGTAGAATAAAGACCACAGCCAAGAAAACAATGGAAAATGATCCGTCCGGACTATGTTTCATTAGCTTTGGTTGAATCGTTTTGTAAGCAAACAATCAGGATGATTTTCATCATCGAACACATTTTGAGATTAGTTTAATTCACCACGAGGAATGAGTGCTAAAAGGCCCCAGAGGTCTTCGCTCCTTAGCTCCTTGAGAAAATGTGAAGTGTTTTTGAGCAAGACGCTGAACCCCTATTACCCCCCCCCCCTTGGTGCTGCGGCTGCTCTCCGCTCCTATACAATAGGATAGGCTAAATGTAGAGATCAAATTTTGCTGTATATACAATGAAAATAAATAAAGCTTCTTTTAGAGCTTCTTCATTCAAATGGATCAAATGGATTAAAGTACCATCTGTCCAGGGCAGGAGGAGCAGGGTTGTGATCACCTTTCACTATGTAGGACCTGAGAAGGCTGAAGCACGTTAGAAACTCTGAGCTCCAGAGCAACGTTTTCTAAGACGTCTCATCTGAAATGCATTTCCATCCAAGGACAAATGAATTGTCGGTGAAAATACACAAAAGAGACTCCGACAGAAGAGCTGATTACTGCTAGGAGGGTTTAACAGATCTCCCATCGCCCGTGAAGCTCTTTGAAAGATTCAGGTCCTCTCAGAGGATACACTGATTGGATGTGGAGTTGAAATTTATGACTCGTCTTCTAGTACTTATGTTCAAGTATAGAGGAAGTAGTCCTGTGTTTAACTCGGCATTTAACCTCAAGCTGAAAATGCACCCTGGTCGATTAGATTCAATTAGATTAGATTCCTTAGTAGCCACACGACCAAGGCTTTTGGAATTTGGTTTTAGTCCAGGATATTAAACTCTGCAGCACAATAAACAGTAAACACACATATTATGAACAATACAGTCACACAACATCAAAAACTCGCATCTCGCACATAACAATTAGGTGAATGGTAGAATTTGTGCTAGTGTTGGGCAAGGAGGGGACTAATGGCAGGATTTCAGAGTCTTGAGAGCTAAGGGGAAAAAACTGAATCGTGTCGTCCTAGTGGACAGGAGGTGATGAGCAGGATGTGAGAGGTTGAAGATGATCTTTCCTCGCTTCACAGTCTGCTGTGTATGAAGGGATTCAACTGAGAGGAGTGGGTTGCTTGTGATTTCGGATGCCTTGTTGACAATCCGCAGCAGGTTTTTTTCCCCATGTTTTACAGTCCATACTGTGATAGGAGATGATATAATGGACTCGGTACGGTTGAGTAAAATAGAACAAGAAGTTGATGTGTGATCCTATTTTTTTTAAGCTGCCTGAGAAAATAAACTCTTTGTTGAGCTTTTACAGTGATGTGTTAATTTTCCATTTCAGGTTATTGCTGACATGTGCTCCAAGGGATATAGAGGTAGTGAGTTTATAGTGGTGTTGCCCCGTTCATTTGTATGGGTGTGTTTGGATTCGGCATGGATCAGAAGTCAATAATGAGTCCTTGAGTTTTGGCTATACTAAGCAGAAAGTTCTCGTCTGCACACCAAGTGATTACTTGGTCTACTTCAGTTCAGTACTGGTTTTCATCATTGATGGAGATGAGGCCTACAATGGTTGCATCACCTGGGTATTTAATTATTTTCACAACTATCTTGTGGGTGGTGTAAAGTGAGGGGGAGAGAGCAGATTACCTGTACAGAGGACATGAAGTTAGATTTTTAAGCTCCACCCTCTGTGGCCTGTTCCACAGGACGTTCGGAATCCAGTAGCATAGTATGGCTGGGTCAATGTTCATATCCAAGAGTATTGAGTGGGTTAGGGTTAGAGTGGGTTGGTGGAATTGAAGACAGAGCTAAAGTCTATGAACAGGATGTGTGTAGGTATTTGGTGATTCCACGTGTTGCAGGGCATGGTGGAGGGCTATGCTAATTGCGTCCTCAGTAGACCAGTTGGCTGGATTGGCAAATTGATATGGATCCATCATTAGGGAGGTGCAAGGTTAAAAATATGACAGAATGATATGCTTGAGGGCTCCCTCAAAGGCTATTAAGGTTAAATAACCCAGTTCACATCTGGATAATTCAACGCCAGCCATGCATTTAAATTTATTTTTTGGCTTTTTTTTATACCTCATATCATTTTGTATGAGTTTCAAGTGTCCTTCAAAGTTTGGACTCAACTCCAACATCAAGGGAGGAGAAAGTAGACTCTAGTTCCGAACCCTTTGTGCCATGCACTTATGTGGATATGGTGTGTGTGTGTGGGGGGGATGTGTGCTTCAGAGCATTTGAATGACCTCTATCTGAATGCTAATACAACTTGGAGTTTCTTTGCTATGTTCTTCAAAGAGGAACACAGCAGCAAAAATGGTGTCTGTGTGAAATTGCATTTGCCTTGATCGGCTTCATCAGTCTGGGAAGATCTCAGTGTTGATGTTAATTGCTGAGCGTGTGTCCGCCTCTTAAGTGACAGGCAGAAACCATGCATAATTACACAGGAGGGTTGATAGCACTCCCGTGGAGCTGAGGGAATGATTGCAGAGATGTGAGGGGAATACTGATGGTTTGGAAAAAGAGTGAGAAGTAATTTGATGTTTCAGACGTCGAGCCTCTTCCCTTTGTTCACGTCTCGGTTTTATTTGCCTATAACTGTCTCCTCCCCTTTGCGGCAAATGGAGCTCATTGGGGGACAGCAATGCCATGGGTTGACGAAACACTGATGGGAGGTCCTTTAGATAAAGAATTGTAACTGTTGCTAAGGTGTTTTGAATGTCTAGTTGACCACTTTGGAGCTCATTGGCCATCCTTCTTCACCTGCTAGGAGACTGTGAGGAATGTGCTGAAATCTCAGGAGCTCTCAGTCTCTCATCTGAGTTTCTTAGTGTCTGTCAGAGGGTGTGGACGGACAGCTTCAGGCTTCCGTGCCTTATTGAGATTTCCCTCACAACCTGATGGATCACATTATATTTAACATTCTTTAAATCCTCTGGCTAGGGAAGTTTGGCAAATAGCCTGCTGTCTGTAGATAGGCCTCCCTTAAGTAGAGTGGGGGGAAAAGCCAAAGTTCATCCTCAGTTCAGTGCTCATAGAGAGGCAAAGCTTTTTTTCTTCTTGATGCTGCAGACTGAAAGCCGTTGTTAGAGGAGCTTCGCTCATGCCAAGTTATCCCAATACAGGTTCACGTCAACAGGCTTCCAACCCTGCAGCAGGGCTTATCTTGGTCCCTGAAATTTTCCTAGTGAACTTCCATTTTTTTAAATCTCGACATTTTTCAATTTAGATTTTAGGCATGTAGGAGTTGAGCATGTTTAGAGTGACTTAATAAGGATGTGCTTTCTTCGTTCATTCTAAATTGACTAGGTGGGGGAGTCGGTATCTTCCTCAAGCACACTTAACAAGACGCACTATTCTTGGTTTCCCTTGCATAGCAACGCTGGTGCTCTGGAAGACAAGAGTATTGTGCAATAAATACTGAAGGCATTTATTTGATCACAATTCCTTACAATATTTCTGATAAATTCCTCTTTTTTCTGACTTGTAGAAAGCAACTGAAATGCTCCATGATAGATAGAGGTCCATTTTTGTGTGACAATTAGTCCACTCATTGTTGGGGTGGAAACAGACTTAGATGGATCATGGGTAATTAAACCCAGATGTCCTTCCTGTACCCTGTTGTGGATTTGAATCTGCAACATCTGACTCATCAATTCCCGAAGCACATGGTCGACCACTGAGCTACCATGGCCCCAAATGCTCCATAATAGAAATAAACTTTTTTTTTTGGGTCATTGTACATACCCAGCCATCCATTGTCAACTGCTTATTCAAAATCAGGTTAAAGGGCCATGCTGGAGCTTATCCCAGTGCTCATTGGACCAAAGGCAGGGAAACGACCTGGACAGGCGTTCACTCCATCCTAAGTCATTGTACATACATACAATGAAAAAAAATGTCTGTGCATTTAACGCATCCTTTTATCTTATGGCAGTGAGCAGCTGCAGTGTCCAGTTCCTTTTCCTATTGCCTTGCTCAGGGGCATTGGCAGGAACATTAAGCCTTAACATGTATGTCTTTTGGACGGTGGGAAACCCACATGAGAAGAACTTGCAAACTCTACACAGAAAGGTCCCGGAACAGCTTGAGGTTCAAACCCAGGACTTTCTTGCCTTGAGGCAATACTGCTAGCCACTGTGCTGCTTGATATGCATTTAGGACCACCCATGCATTCAAAGCAACACACTATAGCTTCATTCTGGATCACTAATCCAGGGTAATGTAATGCTCATGTCAAGTGACTTACTCTTATAGGAAAGATCCTCCTGCTTATGTGTATATTACATCACCTTTTCACTCCCTATCTGTCCGGTGATTCGCAACACATTCTCATCTTCTGTCTGTATCCCTGCAGCCAGGTGGTGTGACCTTCCTCTCTCTCCGCTTTTTAAGTTAAACTGAACTCAGACACGCCTTGTCTGCAATCGGTTACTCATCCGCTGCTCATGCAGCTCATGCAGCAATGCAAATTTAGGTTCTCCCTCAGACCACACGCTACTCTTATGTCTGGCTGGCTGTGGAGAGATGTGAGCTGCTGGTGGTGTCTGTGACGTCTTGGGGAGCTCATCATCTACAATGTGTGGAGCAGCATGAGCCTCGGCTGCCCGGGACTGTTTGTATTGAGCAGGGGAGGACTGCTGCAGGCACAATCCATCAAAAGAGAGCCGTTTGCATTGTGGGAATAGACATGAATAATCCATGATTTCTTTACCCTTTGCTGTGCAACTATGTGGATCCCATTACGTTCACTGTTGCCTTCCGTTCATATATACTGTCTCTCTCTCTCTCTCTCACACACACACACACACACACCATATTTGCATTGATCGTTTTCTGTGAATTAATAATAGTCTGTTGTCTTGGCTGTGCCCATTCTTTCCTGGGTGATTGGATAGTATTAATCACTGCAAACCCTCAAAGATACACTGCATCAAGAAGCAGAGCTGACATATATATATATGTATGTATGTGCACATTGTGTATGCACTGCATCACATACAGTGTGGGGATAAAATGCAAAAAAAAACATTTCAGTCTCAAATTGAAGAACATTGAGCCCGGTAACTTTTTTAAAAGAAAGAAAACTTTTCTTTCCCCTCTTCAAACAAAATATTTCTCTGACATTTAATTCAGTGGATTTGTGCACTTGTGAAGGATGGATGTAGTTTCACAGAGATTCAGATAAGAAACATCACTGCAAAATATCTTCAGAAGGAAATGTCAGAGTAGCAGTGTGTCCAGGGGGATCTTTTTCAATCAAAACTAAAGTGGAGCAGTAATATTCCACATCAATTTAAATGTAAAATAACTTTGAGCATATTTTTGTGTATTGTTGTTGTTCATGGAATGGTAGCTCTCATGGCATATAATCTATCTTCTAATGTCACATCATGGACCAATGTCGATCTACTGAACAAATTTGATACCCGCACAATTCTGTCACACTAATGAAATAGCATGTGCCATATTCAGCATGTTAAAAAAGTAAATTTTATATATTGGATTTCAAAATGGCACAACGAGCAGAAATCCATAATGTGCAGTAAATATCTCAGCCGTTAAACTGCGTGTGAGGCTGTGCAGGTGTCAGTGAGGAAAAGCCTGCGCTATCCGTACAGGATGGATTGTTCTTCATTATTAAGTTGCCCTGTAGCTGACAGTGTCTAGTCTTTCTGATGCCAAGTGCATCTTCTATTTCATGCTTGCAGCCTCCCACCCCATTTCCCCTTTGCACGCTGAACAACAGATGTAAATATTCAAAATGGCAGTACTACCACTGTGTAAACTGTAATACTAGCTTTTCATTGTATTCTTATTTCTAGTACTTGGAGCCAAAATGTGAGTCCAGTATAAACAGGGTGCTAAAACTGGTTAGACTGTATTAAGTTTATATCTAATTGAAAACAAATTAATAAAGTGGAGAATACTGTTTTTATAGATGAATCGGGTGTTGGGGGATCTCCCCAGCTGTTTTTTTATGATGGCTATAAACATTGATTCCTGCAGGGCTGTTTTAATGGATGACCCTCTGGAGAGCTCTGAGCTGAAATCACTGTTGGTGAAGTCCTGTGTCTGGGTTTTTTTTTAAACTATGTGAAAACACTATAGACCCTAGCAATACATATACAAGACATAATTCTTTATATCTGGTTGAAATAGACAAGCAGCAGTGTGGAGGACAAAGCCTACCATTGTGTGCAGGTTGATGGACTACTGCCCCTCTGTGGCTGTGTTGATGTGTGTGTGTTTGCTGAGCCCAAGTCCAACAGCCAGTCAATTTCTGCATATTCACAGCTATGTTGTGTCTGGGGTGTAGCTCCTTTCCTGCAACCTCTCCTCAAAGCAGTTGGAAGTGCTCAGACCAGTGACTTGTCTGATAGAATTATGTATGACACAATCGAGGATTTACCCGAAATCCAGATTTATGCATTAACTATGAGGAGAGATTGTGTTGCCTTGGTTATATTTTGGATCATTTGCTGGTGTATCTCATCTCAGGTTTCCTTTCTTAGGTGCACCTTGCAAATTACATGGAAAGGGACGTTAATTTGATCACAGAGAGAAAATGTTATATCAACTGAATCCGTGTATTGATTCCTAGCTTGCCAGAAGCTATTAGATAACACGTGTGTAGATGCTCACATACACTGGTGCACCACATATCCTGGCTGGGATAGACTGGTAGAGACATGCTATGTCTACAGATTGGATAATGGAACAAAAGTAAGGATAATAACGATTTATCTCTCTGTCTCCCCTTCCCATCCTCCCAGTCTCCCTTTTCGTCTGTCTCTCTGTTTATCAGTCACAAACAGGAAATTGACCTTTAATGTTAAATGTTTTCTTTGGACCAGATCTTACAGAATGACCAAACATTTTGTTTGGCTCCACCTACTTTGTGTAGATGATGGTTTGGTGCCCCATATGGAGAAGAAAAATACATCCCGTCATATGAGCATGTCCTTTTCCACACTAATGCACATCAGAACCCTGATTTCAGAGAGGGTAGACTGTGCCATGAGGCCACTGCTAAAAATAGAGAGCTAAAAGGTAGTCTGAATATGTGAATCAATTGTGGGCTCCCCTCTTTATGAAGCACCAATATAGATTTTGCCCTCAAAGACCTCAAAGGAAAGACTCAGCATGAGCCCTTGTATATGACATTTTGTCACCATGTGGTCACACTTGAATACTTTCAGGTTAATTCTTCATCATCGGCTAAATGGTTGGACTAATCTCCCCGAGTGGGACTCTTTAACATCTCCATATCTGCATCATTTTTGCAAATATTATAAGATGTTTAAATTAAAGAGAAATAATTTCTTTATTTTAACCAAACTATTCGTTTTTTACCCTCAGTCTGTGCACATGCAGTGACATTGATGTTGTGCAGTTGCCGGCAGTCCTTTCTGGGTGCAGTGTTGATGCAGGGTGGGTTGACTGCAAACACTGGATGATGTGCACAACACTGGCCTGTCTGGACACAGGTCAGTCTGCTTGTCTCCACAGCAGGCCGTCCTTCTCCTGCTCATGCTGGGCATCTAATAATAGTGACCCTGATGCCAGGGCTCAAATGGTGCAGCTTAATGTTTTATTTATTTTTTTCTACCCAAAATGGATTTTCTCCCCCAGTATCATAATCATAATCTCCGGGAAACACTAGGGTCCACACACACCTCATGTTTTCATTCATGTCTTTCTAGAGAAATCCAATAAAAATTCTCATTATTCAAGAAATTGGAGAACACATTTCTTTCTGTGGTAGTTACGTGTTTATCCATGGAAGATAAATGGCTTCCTCAGGCTTGTGACAACAATTTTGTCAGAATGAAAATTTGTTCTGTTTAGCCTGAAGCCGTAATTCGACCTCTCATTGAAGATTTTGTGGTTGATTATTTTCTGTTGATCGTGGCTTTTATTTTGCATTTGTCTTCTGCTTTTTAGGAATGTTTTCCGCTGATCATAGTGTGGTACGTTTCACATTCTTCTGAGTCTTCCTTTTAACCTTGCACACAGAGCCAGGACATCAGGTCTACCTGTTGCTTTCTTTTCAGGCCCAACTTTTATTTTGATTCCTCCCTGAAATACTTCCAGAAAAATGGTTGAGTCAGTTATCCAAAACCCAACAAGAGGCACTTTCCTGTGGTCCAGACCAAACCAAATGGTACCATCCGTGGCTATAGTAGAAGTCATAGCGTAGGGGTGGGTGGGACATGGCTTGGTCCCAGAGTAACGACGGGAAGCGGGAATCTGGCAAAGCGGCATGTCTTCCTCTCCTCTCTCACAGGAGCTCTGCTGTCTCTCCCTATCACCGTCTGTCACGCCACTGTGGCCACGCGATCCTCCCTCGTGCAGCTTTCCACGATGACACACAGCTCCCTCTGCAAACCAGCACTTCTGAAAGGAAAAGTGTCATCTCTCTCTCTTGGCCCAGTGCTAAAAGCCCCCTCCCATCCTCCCCCCTGGGACTCCTGCCCTGCGGCTACTGATCGATCTGCTGAAGCCCTCGCCTTCATTTATCTTCCTACCTATCCTTCTTCCTGTCCTCTTGGTTACCTATCTATCTCTCATCTTTCCAGCTTTTTGGTACATTCCCTGCACAATGAGCACTTCTCAATATCTTTTCATACTGATAAATACAGTGTGTATCGCTTTGCTTAGAATAATGATGATGAATATTGGTGGTACATTTATTAATAGGTAATCCT
>OMLC01036693.1:4078-15208 GCA_900302585.1 Regalecus glesne
TCTTGCAACCTCCCCCCTCCCCCCAGCCCACCCCTCCTCTCTTCTCTCTCCATTACATAAGTTAATGCAGCACACATGCTCATTATTCACCAGGAAGGCACTGTGAAGAGATGCAACGGAATGTGTCATCAAACGTAGGATAACACGAGGGGCCGCTGGGAAGTCACGGAGAGAGGGCGACAAGAGCTCCCTCACCCATCACAAAGACAAAGAGACGGGCACAACCGAAAGAAGTTGTGGCATTTTCACTTGCCCACCCGCACCCCAAAGAACATTATCATCGACATAACGCGTGCGTAAGGAAGACAAAGAGAGGAGGTTGGAGGTAATTGGAGAACCTCTGTTTATCTTGTGCGGAAGCACAATGATATGTATGCCTTTCTCTCAGTGAGCACCCTGCACATGGGCAGTCTCGTCTCTTCCCCCTTTTCCTTCAATTTGGCCTTCGTGAATATCTCGGTGCACAGACTGGTGCTCTTGGCACTTCAAAGCCACCCGGCTCAACATGAGATGCTCAGACACTGCGGCAGCATTCCCAAATATATCTCCCGGAATGGTACAGCCCTGCAGCAGCAGCAGCAGCAGCAGCAGCAGGGATGAAGTCAGGGAATTGTGGTTCACTCTCCACCCTTTCCCCCGTGGCCACTTTACATTAGTCCATTTGTCACCGTCGTGTTCGAATATGGTTTTTAGCCAGGAGAAAGAAAACATGGTAAACGGACGACCACAGAAAACAGGTCTGCTGTGTTCACTGGTAAGATGAAGGAAGGTAAAAAAGATCTCTTCCCAGAATGCAACTGGCCCTCTTGGGGAAACATCACGTCTGAATTATTCAGGGGTATGGACACAGCGAGCTACTTAATCACACAGTAGATCTGAAGAAGATGGTGCATTTAGGCAACAGTAGTGTAGATACCGTACGGGGCTGTGGTAGCTTAGGGGTAGAGCGTGTGCCTCTGGAGCTGACATGCCAGATGTGGCGGGTTCAAACCCACCGCAGTCCAGGAATACTTAGATGGCATCCCTGTCCACAGGGTTAGTGGTTGTATCAGGAAGGGCATCCAATGTGAAATTTGGCCAAATCAGTAGGTGGACTGACGAGACCACACTGAATCAGTCGAGGCCCGGGTTAACAATGGCCACTATTGCTGATGTGGCCTCCCAGGTAACTGGTGACCGAGGTCCATTTTATGGGGCACGGTTAGTCCCTGTGTTATGGGGGTTGGACGCGGACATGGATGGAGCTCGGGTGATTAAGGCCAGATGCCCTTCCTGACACCCCGCAGTGGATTCAAACCTGTTCCCTCTGGCTTGTCAGTTCACAAAGCATAGCTCTGCGACTGAAATATCTCAGCCCCAATGGAACACATGAGAATGTATCAATGGAAACTATAAAACCAGCTGTGGTGACCCCTGAGGAAACATAGAACAACTCGAAGGGAGAAGCAAACGGTAGATACTGTACCAAAAGTGGTTCAAGTTGAGCCTCCAGATTAACTCAGGGATGCCACAAATTCATGCTCGGTCACAAACAGTAAACACACAATGACCTGTAATATCATACGTCCAGTCTGCTGTACTCCAGCTCCAAGCAAGTCGCCAGCAGAAAGAGCCACAGGATGCAAATTGTTGTAACATTTAACCCATTTTCCACTTGGATGAGCTCCGGATAAGCACGCATGCAACCAAATCCCAAACACAGGTGAGGGGGAAATGCGTAGAATCCACTATGACCTCCTGCATTTGGGGGCCTGGCACATGTCCGTTCCTGTGGTGAACCACAGCAAAGACTAATTACAAAAGGAGCCTTTTTTAGGTAACTTCTCAAACTTTTGAGCTCTGCCGGGGCAGGAAAACAGCAGAGTTCTGTTGAAGTTAGCAGCCATTCCCGAGAACTCCCCGAGTAGCTTCTTAGCACCTTCATCATTCTGACATCTCTGACCAGAAACACAGCTTCTACCCTGGACACGTCTGAGCTTTTCCACCCCAGATAGCACTATTTCACTCACCGCAGTCGGACTGTGTGTTCGCCTGGCAGCTCACAGCTTTTCCATTACAAACAGCTCTCTCCCCGCTCCAGAAAACCCCCTCACGTGTCATAAACCCAGTGTACCAAGGTAGGGGACTGACAGAAGGGGGTCGGTCCTTTTGCTGGTTCAGACCCGCGTGTGGTTTTAAAAAACATCTGTGTTTGGGTTAACTTCAAGCCAACGTGACCTTGTGCTTTTGTCCCCAGAGTCGGGTCCTGCCGGAGTCGGCCGCATGTAATACGAGGCAAGGACTGAGGTGTGACTGTGCCATTTACACCTCTCCATGGTTTTCCAAGGAAAGAAAATAAATCCGTCAAATATGTCCGCCACCTGAGCAGACAGACAGAATAACAAACCGAGGAAACCTCTGACCTGTGTCCGTTCAAATGGGACTCTTCTGGAACTTTTTCACAGCTTTCTACTACGAGTTGGGAAATATCTGTGTGAAGGCATCTTTACCAAGCACCAGGCTCACACTGATACTAAATGAGTACTGCATCTCAGTGCTGGGATCTGCTGCACTCGCTGAGACAGAAGCGAACTTGGATCAGGTGTCCTCCCATTCTCCAGTGTCACCCCTGCAATGCACACTTGCAGTCTTAAAGCCCGAACACTTTCTTGGAAAGATGAAAGACATAACTTTGGTAACTCAGAGATTAGAGAAGACCCACAAGATTGGTGATTTGCATGAGTGAGAGGAGGTGAGAATGCCTGTGAGGTTCCTTCTAGGCTACATGTTGTTCTCTGACAAAGGCTGAATGCAACACACTGGCAGGCAGGTACAATGGAAGAGATAAACAGGCAACACCAAGTGATCAGATTAACTCATCCATCCATCCATCCATCCATCAATATATCTATCCATCCATCCATCCATCATCAACCGCTTATCCAAGGTTGGGTCGTGGGGTCATGCTGGAGCTTATCCCGGTGCTCATTGGGCAAAAGACAGGGAAACACCCTGGGAGGGTCACCATTCCCTCTCAGGGGCTGAGCACTTAGGGGTTCAGTGTCTCACTCAAGGACACTTCAACAAGCTTTCCGCAAGGCCCGGGCATCAAACCACCAACGCCCCTAATTACTAGATCACCGGCGTGCAACCTGAGCTAGGCCGTCCCCTCAGCTTAATCCATCTGATAAAAAGCTTCCCCCACATAAAATGGACACGCTTCCCAAGCCTGCCTGCTGGTCCTGCTCATTCAGGATCAGGTTTACTACCCCAGAGCACATCCTCTCACACTGTGCGCCGCTATGGCAAGACAAAGATAAGCTTAAGCCAGTCGAGAGCAGGGACTGGTGAGTGATTTTGCAGGTCTTTGCAGAATGGTCAGAAAGACCTTGAAAACTGTTTTCTCCTTCTGCTGCCTTGTCTGCGTTTTTAAGGGTCATGTGCCAACAATAATATATTTCCATGGTTTTGGATAGAGAAACCAGCAGACTTGAGTATATAGATAGGAATGCTACTTGATCGGTCAGACTTCAGAAATATCTACCCAGACTGCTGCCTACCCGCCTGCTGCCAGGCTGGTCAGAAAACAGCCCTCGCCATACAGTCCGCCGAAGCTTCCCAGTGCGGTCATCCCAGATGGTGTCCTACCTTATGGTTCGACTGGAAATGCAGTACTTCCACATCACATTCCACGCAGCGCTGACATCACCAGAGAGACCTTAGACATGCCCAAAAAGAGGAAAGGAAAAAAAACAAAAACGCACCAGCCCTGCATGGCACGAGGAAGGAAGTTTCAAAATGTCCCCCCCAAAAAAGAAACACAAAACTGCGGCGACTCCCCCCCACTAGAATTGCCAGAAGAAGTACAGTCTGTGCTCAGTCCCTTCACCACCACAAATTACACCCCACATCCTTCACTTTCCAGAGTAAAAAAACCCACAGAGAGAGAAAAGCTCATTCTCGTCCTGCTAAAGTTACTTCACGGCTGCCTCTTTTCTTTTTTCAAACTTCTCTCTGCCCTGGGGTTTGCGATGGGGCTCACACAGAGCCGCTGGTCTAGCAGGCGGCCCAATGACCAAGTAAGGTAAAGGCCCGGCACGTATAGCAGAAGAAAATTATCCCTTCTTCTTAAGACAAAGGCTCTCCACCCACACAATCTGAACAACACAGCAGTCCTGCTTTCTTCTGCTCTACAGACGCTCTTTGCTTTCTCCTCGCCTTGCAACGAACCCCCGTTCACTCATCTGGCAAGGATTTGGTCCGAGATAGTGATGGGCTGGGTCTGCATGTGTGGTGCATGTAATGCGTGTGTGTGTGTCTCTCTGTATTGGCAAGGGTGATCGAGAGAGAGAGAGAGGGAGAGAGAGAGGAGGAGAGAGAGAGTGGGGGGAGGGAGGGGAGAGAGAGAGGGGGAGAGTGCATCCAGGTATTTGTGTGTACGTAGGTGCATGTGCGCGTGCATCCCCCCCACCAACGGTGATACCTGGGCCTTTGTCCAAGAATTACACTGCTCTCAATAGGAAGGCCGAGCAGGAGGGAGGGTGAACCCCAGTTCAGCAGCTGGGAGAGGCTGTTTCGAGTTAACACACTGGCCTGTCTTTAACAACATGGCTTCAGTCCTGGAATACAATCCGACTGTTTTACCCTGAAGGTCCAGAAATGTAATGAGTTACACCCAATGACCGCCATCTCCCTGCGACTCGGCGGAGGCTAGGAGCATAATGAGGTCTTTGGAGTGTGCAGACCACATAGAGATGCATTTTTCATGGCATTAGTAATGGAAAAAAGGAAAACAACAGTGTTGCTAAAGAGTTCAGAAGAACCATTGAGTCATGTATGGAGAAGATACACATGACAGAGAGTGAGAGACTAACAGTATAAATTAGGGTTTAGTGGGGGGGGGCATGGCCTCGGGAGGTGGAGCAGGGCATCTGATAAGTGGAAGGTTGCTTGTTCAAACCCCGGCTCTGCCAGAGAGCAGGCTGAAGTGTTCTAGAGAAAGACACTGAACCCCCTTTACTCCTCCTGATCAGTACCTGTCCAAAGTGAGGTCAAGGATCTATCTGGTGGAGCCTATCACAGTGTTCATTGGGGAGAAGGTTCAGAAACACCCTGGACAAGTCATCAGTCCATCCCAGCCCTGCCATAGGGGATTAAGGGAGTATGCCCTTCCTGATGCCCCATGGTGGGTTCAAACCCACACCCTCTGGCTCGCACTAAGCCACCAAACTAATTTTCATCTGTCGCTCCAAGCAATTAGGAGTCCAGTGTCTTGCTCAAGGACACTTCAACATGCTTCCTGAAGGAACCGGGGATCGAACCACCAATCTTCTGACTATGCTAGATAACCGCCCTACCTCCTGGGCTTTGCCATTAGTTCCCACAGTGCTCGTTCTGACGCTGAGCGACTGCAGCCCCCTAAAACAAGGTTTCATTCCAGACAAAAGATTTCCTGTAATGGTATAGCTGTCTGGTATGAAGTCTGCACATAAAGCTGGGGAGTTCCTTGAGACCTTTATGGATGTGGTGGGCTTTGTTTGTGGAAAGGATGGTGGTGCCTCCATCAGCAATGCATTATTATTAGACTATGGATCTGGTCTCACCTTGAAAATATAAATACCAATGGCAGCATGTTGGCCTGACAGATGGGTCATTATGTGAGTGCTTTGAGTTTCACAGATGCCAGATCAGCCTCTCATGTCTCTATAGTCATCTTACATCCGATCCAAGCATACCAACTCCCACCTGATGGGAGATGCATGAAGGGGGCCTGCTTGGCAACACAATTATGATGCTGTAAGAATAAACTGGGCCTAAATAGCTGGTGAATATGACTACTGATGAACATCCATCGCGCCATCCATCATCAACTGCTTATTCTAAGTCATGGAGGTATCAGCTCCATCATGGATCCCCAAACCCCCTCCTCCTGGCCACATCCACCAGCTCTGACTGGGGGTCCTGAGGTGGTCCCAGGCCAGGGTGGAGATATAATCCCTCCACCTGGTCCTCAGTCTACCCCGTGGCATCCTCCCAGCTGGATGTGTCTGCAACAACCTCACTAGGGAGGAGACCAGGTGACCTCCTGACTAGATGCTGAACCTCCTCCACTGGCTCCACTCTAGGTAGAGGAGCAGAGGCTCTACGCTGAGTCCCTCATGATGACTGAACCTCTCCCCCTGTCTCTGAGAGAGACACCCTCCTGATAAAACACATTTCGGATGCTTGTATCCGTGATCCTGTTCTTTCGGTCATAACCCGCCCTTCATGATCATAGGTGAGAGTAGGATCAAAGATTGCTGCTAATAAGTCAAAGTAATAATAATAAAAATCCTGGTATTCAAACAAAGTTGTTTTTGTTTTCTCCACTGCTAACTTACAAAAGATCATGACTATTTTGTTGACACAGGGAGGAGTCATGGTGCGTGCAGAGACATACAGACGGGGGTTGGTGTCATGACAGGCAGTAAAACACATGAGATCTTCATGGTCTCATCACAGCAGCAGGGGGAGAGCGGGCAGGCGACCGAGGGGATACATGGCGGGCTGAATCAGACAGACGGAGACAGGAGAAGTGTGCATGGATGCACCGTCTTAACACACCTGCCTCCTGCCACACGTTGGGAGAGAAACTCGGATAGAAAACCCAAGCCCACAGGGACCTTGTGTATGAAATGTGCCACATTCAGAGGGCCCATGGAACGCGTTCCCTGATTAACTGCCATGATTCACAATCTGTAGCCCAATTACAGGTCATTAAAATGAGATCTCTCGCCGGACTACCCAAAGCAAGTTGCGGCTTTAGAAAAAAGGAGCAAATCCATGAGCGTGCCACCACTCATAAACAAGAGATTCATTTGACAGTAGCAACGGGAGCGCTGTAAAACCAGCCTGGATAATCAAGCGTGCATTATGGACTGGGTGAAAGGTGAATAGGAAGAGATCCCAGTGGAACTGGGGTTGATGAATTCCTCTCATCCTATTTTCCCAACACTAGGCCCTCGCAAGCCAGGAGACACACAACAGGCCCATTACAATTGTCAGCTTAGCTAAGCAAGAATCCCCAAGGATAAAATGCCCCTAACCTGGTTCATTCCAGGAAATTAATGGCGAACACCCCCCAGTATGTGAACCTCACACCTGAGCGGTGATGAAGGTATCACAGGCTTTCTTCCCAAAAACAGTCACGCGTTCCCAAGTCGGTGTTTACACACATCAACTTCCTTAAGGTGGGACTGTTTTCGACCCACGGCAGGAGGGATCAGCGAGGACACACTTGATGGCCATAATGACCTGTCAATAAAGGACCCACGGTGGGATTCAGCATCTTTGGTCTCAGACGTGTTCAACGTACCTCTTGTAAAAGTTGTTGTGGGGGTGCAGGCACAGCACGTGCCAGTAATCCAAACAGAAGGCTTTGAACTTCCACATCCTCAGCCCAAGCGGAGGCTTCTTAGACAGACGATCAGCAGGAGGAGACAGTGGTGGGACCCAGAGCTGGAAGAAGCATTGTGAGTGGCACAGGGTCCCGCTGGCATGTTCAAAAGGCACTGTAGCACCAGGCGTCCTTCTCAGTTATCCATTCAGCCTCGGAAAATCCATGAGTGTCGGTCCTCTTCTCCCCCTCCTCCCGTACCTCTGCTTTGGCTCTGAGTGGGTCAGCAGCTTCCCACAGAGCCAGACTGGATCTATCCCGCCCAGAACAACCACATCATCATTCCTGGACCTGTCTCAATAATAACCAGCACTCAGAGCCAGGCCCATCCAGAGTCCGGCCAGATGCGACTGGCGACCCGCTGGGGTTGATGCAGTCCGGAAATAAGCCGCGTGGTGGCGGCTGCTTCCGCACCCGAGTCAGATCCTATCCAGGTCAGTTGGTCTGTCCCTCTCCGTGCTGGTCCTTCTGCCAGAGTGCATAAGATCCTAAGAGATGGACACCGTGGCTACATCTGCAGCTATGCGTCGCACTACAAGCACAGGTAGGGGAATATGTGTGGGAGTGTTGAGGCACGGAGGACTCGTGCAAAACCCACTCGTCCCTGTTCACACAGTGTCAGCAGGGGCTTATCAATGAGTCGTCCTTCTCTCTACTCCTCTGTCGAAGGGAGAAACTTTTCCGAGGTCGGAGACGGTGGTTCCCGAGTCTTCCCTTCCGTTTGTCAGCATGCTATTTAGTCAGCCTAGCACCATCTCTCTCTTCTCTCTCTCTTCCTATTCTCCGTTTTTCCAGCTGGATCCTAAAACGTCTCTCCCTCTATCTATATGTCCCCTTCACATGACTCTCCCTCTCCCTCTTTCTCCCTCCCTCTCTCTCATCCAGCACAGGACCTCCCAGAACTGTGCTGATTCCGGTTGCCGGGCAACACTACGGGTACGAGTGAAGCTTCAAATGGAAGCCTTGCAGAGCGAGCCTGTGACTGGTCGGCTATTTCCGTGGGGAGGGGCCGCTTCAATGTTGTATGACCACAAGAGTTTACGCTCACGCTGTGTGCAGAATAAATAAGGGCTTCGAGTGTTCTGATGTTTTGTAAATGTCTCGTAAAAGCCCTCTGCCTAGGAGAGCGAGCTGCTGATTTGAGGTGGCGAAACTGTCAAGGTCAGGGAAGACCAAATTGAGCACACAATGGCAGAAATGCACCGCGGAAGGGAAATGCCTGGTCCACGTCGATCTGCCGAGCAATTCATGAATTAATTGAAACTTGAACGGTACTCTGGCGGAAACATGCGTGGAGAAAGCAAGTGTGAGAAATTTGATTTGTATTCAGGAGACGGCCATCATGTGAAACTAAGATCAAACAGCCACACGCTGCCGTTTCTAATATGTCCAAATACGCCACGGTGCACAGACTGAACCTCTCAGAGTAGTTGCTCTTTCCTTTCCCCCACCGAGGGCCGTTTTGCACTCGAGTGCCAGCACAGTGCTGTTCTCTGTCTCTGTGTGAGATGTAGCGCAAGACCGCAGTGCCACCCGGTCCCAGCAACCATGGGAAAGGGGTGTGGGAGGGCCTCTCATCAATATTCAGCCTCCATCAGTGGCCCAAACACACAGATGCAACGTAAAAAGAAAAAGCATTCATGCAAACAAGTGGACCTATGCATGCAAACACACACATGCATAGACACAAACTGACGTTTTTCTGTCTACGAACAACAACCCCTGCCAACCAGTGGTCAGATCAGTCTCTTTGCTGACTGCCCGTCTCCACATGATCCCGGTTCACATACCCCCAGACACAATACGGGTTCCTTCCGCTCTCAACACGGGTCAGCATAACTCAGGAGGTAGGGCGGTCGTCTAGTCATCGGAGGATTGGTGGTTCCATCCCCGGCCCCAGCAGAAAGCCTACCGAGGTGTCATTGAGCAAGACATGAAACCTCCTAACTGCTCCTCGAGCAGTGCGGCTGCTCACTGCTCCTGTACAATAGGATGGGTTAAATGCAGAGAACACATTTCATTGTAAGTATGTACAATGAGAAATGAATAAAGCCTCTTCTTCTTCAAATGTGTAAGCAACACAAAGACCCACGGGCCATACCAACAGCCTTTCGGGAGGGGGATCAATTCATCTACGCACCATTCATCAGACGCCTGTCACAATGGAGGCTGCCTGATTTAAACACATCTCACGGAATTGACCACAAAGTGACAAAGCCCTTTTTCTTCTGTGGTCCTTTGTTGGGTTTGTGTGGCTGAAAAAAAAAGACCTCACCTGGCATCAAATCTTACTGCTGTCAGTCTTCAACCTCACTCACTACCTCAGAACAAGTTTCATCTATTCCTCATTATACATACATACAATAAAATGTGTTCTTTGCATTTATCTCATCCTATGTATAGGAGCAGTTGGGACCATGGTAGTTCAGTGGTAGAGCGTCTTTTGGCAACAAACAAGTCAGAGGCTGCTAGTTCGAGGCCACTGCAGGGCATAAACGAAGGGCATCTGGCCTCAATCCGCCACGCCTGCCCTAGGGTGGATTGGTGACCTTTCTGGGGTTTTTCTTTGTTTTTCACCCAATGAGCACTGGGATAGGCACCAACAGATCTTCAATCACACTTCAAATTAGCAGTTAGCAATGACATGACATGACATAACAGTATATAGAGCACAGAGGCTAATGCCGGACGGAAATCTGAAAACCTCGACGAACTTCTTGGTACGCAGTTAGTCTCCTCCTCATGGTTAAAGCTATCTTTGTCTTCATCACTCCAAGACATGGATCACCTGTCAGGCTGATTTACTGTTATGTGGGTAATGCCGGGCACAAAACGCCTTTTAGTCCTCCTTTATCTCATTTATGTGAAGTCTACCAGAGACGTAAATGTGGCCGAAACCGCCGCCACTGTTTCCATGAGCAAGAAAAATTGTGTCTGAGGGAAAGAGGAGCACTTACCCAAATAATCCCTGGCATTCAAGGCAGATGGATGGCTCCGATTCAGACGCACATTACCATCCGTTTGCCGCAACAGGGTGACGAGCAGAGAGATATGAACATGCAAACGCCTCGAGATATCGCCTGATGAGGACGGGCAGGTTGCGTAACATGCAGAGCGTCGTCGTGCACATTGTGCTTGTAGACTGCTGACTGCACACTTAAGACTGGGCACTAAATAATAATGACGGGTCCATTTTAAGTGTCGGGATTAGTCCCCATGTTGTGGGGGTGGACGCGGACTTGAATGGAACCTAGGGGATAAAGGCTAGATGCCCTTCCTTACACCCTGCAGTGGATTCGAACCTGCAACATCTAGCTTGCCAGCTCCCAAAGGACTGATCGTTCTCTACCACTGAGCTACCGCAGCTCCTACTTGGGCCCTTACATCAGAGCTGTACCTTAAAGCATGTCAGGTTCAATGGCCTTGTTGGCTGTGCATATTCAGAACCCGTCGTTACTCATATCTTAGCTGCCATCATTCTTGATGGGGGTCAACTCGATATGATGGCCTCATAAATCCCATCCCATCACTACCAGGGTCAGAGACAATGTCAGTGGGTGTCATGACGCTAACAACTGAGTGAGTGCATATATGAGTGTGTGTGTGTGTGTGTGTGTGTGTGTGTGTGTGTGTGTGTGTGTGTGTGTGTGTGTAGGGGGGGATTCGAGGGATGCTAACATGACTGCTAAACGAGCCCATTCAGCTGCCGTTGAATC
>OMLC01036694.1:0-14643 GCA_900302585.1 Regalecus glesne
ACCCTCTGGTCCCCTTTTTTGAACACTGGGACCACCACCTGTCTGCAACTCTCTTTAGGGACTGTCCCAGAATTCCACGTGATGTTGAAGATTCGTGTCATCCATGACAGTCCCTCGACACCCAAAGCCTTCAGCATCTCTGGATGGATCTCATCAATCCCTGGGGCTTTGCCACTGTGGAGTTTTTTGACTACTTCAATGACCTCCTCCAGGGAAACTGATGTTGATCCTCCATCATCCTCCAGCTCTGTCTCTATCCTAGAGGGTGGGTTAGTTGGGTTCAGGAGTTCCTCAAAGTGTTCCTTCCATCGTCCCATTACCTCCTCAGTTGAGCTCAACAGCGTCCCATCCTTATTATAAACAGCTTGGACAGTTCTCCGTTTTCCCCTCCTGAGGTGCTGCACGGTTTTCCAGAAGTTCTTTGGTGCTGACCTAAAGTCCTTCTCCATGACTTCCCCAAACTCCTCCCACACTCACTGTTTTGCCTCTTTCACTACTAAGGCTGCCGTCCTTCATTATGAATCAGGCCCTCAGGTACTACTAGTACTGCTATTTTTCTATTCTGTCAGGTAGTTCATTAAATTCACCTGCTTTTCCAGGTTTAAAACCTCCCTGGGTGGAGACTGGAATGACTGGAACCACAGGTAAATGTACTAAACTGCCTGGCAGAATAGAAAACCAAGAGTTCTTAGCAGTACCTGAGGACTTGATTGAAAAGCATTGATATATCATTGCCAAGGTTTGTGTTGAGTAATACAAAATGGCTGGCATGACCTTCTGTTCCATTAAGTAAGCCAACCCTCTTTTCTCTGTGTAGATCGTCTTCTTTATTTATGGTTTTAAATTATGAATTAGCACAACAAACTAAGGATAGAATATATCTAGCTTGCAGTTCATTAGGTTAATCAAACCCAAAGTCCTGAGAAACGTAAACATTTGACATGAAAATAGATCATGTAATTTGGCTCTGTTAGGTTTCACTGGAGTTTGCTCATTTTTTCATGTGAATAACAAAAAAGTCAAAGCATGCATTCCAACTTAACTGGGGCCTCTTTCACTCAGACCACTGAGTCATCCGACTATAACATGAGATGAAGTTAACATTTGTAAATTAAAACCAGACACAGCTTTTACTTTTACACCAAAGGGAAATAATGAACCATGTTTTGTTTATTATAAGATTGCATGAACTAAATTACAAGTATATTGAACACTTTGAGACCATTGTGTGGAATCTTGTGGAACACTAAAGGTGTGCCAAGCAAAACTGTAAAAATAACAAGATTCCAATTTCACTCACACAATGAGTACAACAACAATGATGAGAACTAAAGAGACAGTGTATGCAAGGCTAATCTTGTGTACTGGGATAACTCTGTTTTCTGTGCCTCTGAGCCAAGACAATCAAACCAAATATCTCTAGAGTAAGAGTGGAATTTTAGCATACTCTTAGGACTTCAGTGGACACATGCTAATTGCTTTCCACATTGTAACAACAAAAGCCTCTAATTGGTTTTAGTGTGACAGCACCATTCCGAGTGTTTTTCTGTCTTGTGGTGTCTTAGGGCAGCAGGATATGTGGTAATCCTGGGAGTGGTATTTTGCTGTAGACTACAGCTTCTATAGCCCTGCCACAGAGCCAGGACTGCTGAGTCAGCCTATAGGATCCTTCCAGGGAGAGGAGACTAATCTCTCAAGTACCTTCTTTTGTCAAGCATCCAGGCATTTGCCATTTTGCCACTGGATACCTCCTTTCTAATCGTTTGACTTCCTTGTCCCTTCACAGTCCTTAGTTTTCTGGTTAGTGTGCTTGCCTTTGATGCGGATGTACTGTGTTCAGTTCCCAGCTGTGCCACCCCCAAGTTCGTTAATATATATCTTTAGGGCCGACATTGCTCAGTGGGTAGACCAGTTGTCTCTTGACTGGAAGGTTGCAGATTCGATCCTTAGCCCAGCAGACAGCATGTCAAGGTGTCTTGAGCAAAACACTGAACCCCTAATGCCTCCCCGGGTACCATTTGGTGGCTGCCCACTGTTCCTATACAATAGGATGGGTCAAATGCAGTGATTTGCAAATTTCCTCTCGTGGGACTGATCAACTATTGATTATTATTATTATTTTTGCCACTTGGCCCTGTGATTTTGTTTAGCCTTTTAACTCTTGTTTGAAACGGTATTCTATGTTAAAGCCCCATTAAGGGTCTATAACATCCTTAGGTTTATATTAAGTAGTTTAATATAGCCTGACTAACCTCAGCTTGCCCGTCAAGTATGTTGCTGGTGAAGATGTGTCCTGTGGGTGATTCTGCCATGGTGATAAGACACTGTATTGATAATAGACAGCTGTATTTTATTGATTCCACAGTACTTTTTCATCGGTAGATATTATTATGAGAATAACCCGCAACTTCTCAGCGCCATTCGTAATTCAACTCAGCTCTATTCTAACCTGATTTATTTTGTTTTCTCATTGCAGATTTATAATGAGAAGAGGAGCCAGTTTGAAATCAAGAGAAACAATCCCAAGGACTTGGTGGAGAAGGTGGCGCGGGACATTGCCAAGTTGCTCAACAGCAAGAGGAAAGCCCTCGAGGTAGGAGACCTCACTTGGACTCTATGACTTCTGCTATGCAGAAAACATGGACATAATCATGAAATGGAAACGTAGAAATGTACTTCAGATAGATATAAACTTGGAGGTGTGTTGATTTTAGAGATTTAGGGGGTAGGATTTGCTAACAAATAAGGAATTTAAAGTAAAATTTCCATCTAACCATTTGGTGCTCTCCTTTACACAAGCCCTATTTAGCTTATGCGTCTATGCACATATGAATGTGTGCATCACAGTGTGCACTTGTCAGTAAAACTACATGTTGTTTTTTTTTATATGGGATAGAGAAAAAAAGTGTCCTGGTGACAGATATCATGTGAGGGAATAACATTTAAAAACTAAGACAAATTACTATTTTGCCATTCGTTTTTATTACTGAAGTTGACTGCACAATCTTTATTTCAGTTAAACGGGTAAAAAGACAAAGGCTCAATTGGAAAAAAGTGAAATAGCAAAGAGAAAATAGGAAAAAGAGAAACATGAGTTGGGAAAAGAGGAAGCAGACAACCCTATGGTGCTGCCATGGCTCTAAAACACATACTGTACTTGCACGCATACACAAACACATCCACACAAATGCACAGCTAGTCGCTACTGTGCAGTCACACTCGGAACTGACAGGAATTTGCTTGAAAAGCCTATTCATGAGGTTATCCTTGATTTTGAGGAATTTGTCGCTCAGTGATGATTGGGGAGCTGTACGTTTTGCAAAGATTTATGAAGTGATAGGTGAAGAGGAGGAATATTTGAGATGTTAACATTTCAAGGCCCTCTGTTTCAGGAGACAATTATTACCACCATTGCTGTTAGACAGTACTGTGATTGGTTTACAGTTTTTCCTTGGTTCAGAGTGATGGGACTTCTCATCCTTTGAGAGAGTAGGGGAGAGAGATACTGAGAGGGAGCCACCAAGTCATATACTAGCAGAGAACAAGATTTAGAGGAGAGGAGAATGAAAAGTATGGAGAAAAGTATTATCAATCACTTCACCTTTTTTTCAACTGCTAATGAGAATATTAGGTAGCATGTTAGAGTCACTGTTTGTATTGATATTGAAAAATGAAACTGAAGACTATTGGAAATATTGATGTCCCAGCTATATAATTAGCCTGTTCAACATCATAGTGAATAAGTAAGTTTTGTTGAATTTATCACCACACTCAGATTTACAGGACGCGGCGATATCTCGTCATTCCTAAATCAACTGATTGAAATTTGCATTATTTGATAGTCCAGCATTATGAAGTTCGCACCTTTGGACAATGTTGTAGAGTGATCCCTTTTAATCATTGTGGTTATTTTTGTCATCCACACACTTTTGTCCTTATACAACCATACATGTGAGGGGCGCACAGTCACTCTGAATCCTTCTTAACCAGTGTGGTGGTCTTACAAACCAACATTTAGACAAACAAACTTTGACATTCAAAATACACACTGGGGGTGACTGTAAGCCCCAGCTGCTAGATGAAGCCAAAGAGTCATCATTCTTTTTCTAAAGGAAATGTTTGTGTGTCTCTTTATGAGAGAGTGTTTGTGGGTGTGTGTGTATGTGTGTCGGACTTAGTGCTGCTGCAGGTGTAAGGAGGGGGAAAAGTCCCGAGGGACATCCTTTTTCTTCCCTCTGCATTTCCCCTTAAATGACCTATCACGACAAAAGTATCACTGGTTGTCACATCATCAAACCCCCACAAAGAGACAGAAGTGGGTGCCTTCTTATGGCATCCCATCCCATAGAAAGGCAGAGTAGCACACTCTCCAAAGAGCACTGTTAATTCTACTTAATGGAATGGAGAAAGGGTGTTGCGTGGTCTATGGTCGTGAATAGGATTTGATTTGGACTGGTGCTGACCTGCTGCCCCTTGCTTTGGCTGGTATTCCCTGTGAGCTCAGCCCACCCCTCTACCCCTGTCTTCCCTCTTCCCCCTTACGTTAGCAGATTATCACCCTACATCCCGTCTGGGAGATTCATGCAGGAGGGAGGAAATGAGGTGAAAAAAGAGAAGGGCTGGAATAAGAATTTATCCCCGGGGTGTGGGAAAATCAAGGAAATGATGTTCAGAAATTTATAGATTTAAAAATGAACTGGGAAAGTGAGAAAAAGGAGAGAGGGGGCAGGAAGAGACAGGAAGAAAGATGTAGGGAAACAAAAAAAGAAGAAGAGAGTAGTGAGGAGCAGTGGGAAGAGAAATCAGTCAGATGAGAAAAGTTTGACAAGTACTGAACCGTTGAGGGGGATAGTGAATCATTATTGAATAAAAGCCTTGTGTATTAATCCATGTTATGTATTATTTTACTAGAAAAAGCTAGAAATGCACACCCATAGGTGAATGATTTCAAATAGAAGTATTATTCATACCTTGTTATTTTTAGACAGTGGTAAGTCAGTCAAGTTTCATTGTAGTCTAAAGCTCATCTAAAGCTCTTTCTTTGGTTTGTGAATGTGCATAGAATCTTACATTTTAATCTTATCTGTATCATCTATTAGTTGACAAATTTTCTCATGCAAATTATGAAAGTTTAAATAATTCACAATAGTATTATTATAAGTTTGTATGCTAGTGTCTGTGTGTTAAAACAGTAAATCCACACATGTATGCCAAAAATGTCTCCCATGCAGTCAATTAAATCCCCCTCTGGTGGTCTTATATTGCATTCCATGTTACAATCACTTGTTGACTTCAGATAGTGGAAAGAGAAAAGAATTGGAGAAGTGAATATTACATTTCTAGTTTAGTTTTTGCACAAGAGAGCGTCATAAGGATTTTCCTAATTGTAGGTCATAGAACCGGTTTGGTCTAGGCAATATCAAGGAAAGATAGACAATGTCTTTATTCATGCTCAATAATCTAGGTAAAGAAATCACAAAAAAGTTGAATCAGTTCATCATCAGTGTGACTAAAGATCTCACCCATATCAGTGACGGAGTATTTCTTTCAATAATTGCTGTATTCAGATGAATTGATTCAACATTCTTGTGATAGAGACAAATCTGCTGTCTACAGTGACAACCATATTTATTTTGCATTTGAAATATACATCCACTTGAACAAATGAGGGGGGTGATAATGCCATAGACCAATATATGTTTGTGGTCAGATGTAATACAAGGATGGGAGGTTATACTGTCTAAATGTCTAAATATGGCCATAAAACAATTCAGTGTAGTATAGTGCAATCAAGTGTTGTCCTCAGACTAAAAATGGCATAAGCTTGCTTTCTTTTTCTCAAAAGCCATCTTCTTCGCCTGCTAGTTTCTCTTCTCCCCTTTGTCTAAATCTCCTGCACTCCATCTCCTTGTCTGCCTTCCTTCTTTCTTGCCTATGACTTCAGCCATCTTCTCAAAAAATGATCTGATTCTATGGTCAGTGCCAAAATTAAAATGTAACACAAACTGAGGTAGCCTGACAAAGTAGTAGGCTGCTGCCGCTCATTTGCAATACATATTTTTTTTCCGAAAGCATGGCCAAAAACCTTCAGACACGCAACTAGCACAAATTCAAATTTCACCTCATTATTTAGTGATGTTGTCATTTATATGTGACGCCAAGTTGAATTGTTCATTTTCTTTTTAAAAAAAATCCCCTTTTTTTCCCCCCACCCGAATTCCCAGAGTTGCCTATGGCTGGATCTGTTGCTTTGAAACCCCTCTAGAACGTCAACAGGAAGGAGGAAGCCATAGCATGTGTCTCCTCCAAGTCACATGATGACTACCTCCCACTATTTTACACATCACGGTCTCGCGGGGAAAGCACAGTGCTTGGCTGTCAGAGGAGAACGATGTGAGACTACTTTCCTTTCACTTGACCACGAGCACCCAGACAGCCCAGAGGGGGTCATTAGCAAACCTAGAATCCTTTATCTAACCTAACCCTTATCCCCATGTGAGGCTTAGCCAATTATGACCCACTAACTATGGACCTCCGACTGTGGTTGGAAACTACACAGCCGGGACTCGAACACCCAACTGCATGACGCAGAGATGCACTGAACATAGGTGCCTTAACATAGATGCCACCGGAGGCCCCCTTCATTTTCTGACCATTATTAGGAGGCCGCAGTAACTCAGTGGCAGAGGGTACACTGGGAGCTGATGAGCCAGAGGCTGCGGGTTTGAACCCATCATGGGGTGTCATCAAGGGCATGTGGCCTTAATCCCTCAAGCTCCATCTAAGTCCTTGTCCACCCCCACAATGTGGAGACAAACGGTGACACAAAATGGATCCCTCTCATAAACCACTGGCCTCAAGAACCAGACAGGAATGAGTCTGGTGAGGCGTGTTAAAGCAAAAATGTACAATGTGTTTGTCTTCTGTCAGTTCAAAGTTTTGCGGGGATAAGTTACAAAATTTTAACAATGTGAATATTCATTGGATCTTGTATTTCTTTGTAATACTCCGGGGTTTTTAAATATACGGATACACTAACTTGTGACATAGGGGTCGACTGGAGATCTCATTCCCTTTTCCTTGTTATGGTGTTCTGCTCTAAGGAAATTTAATGTACCCAGTCACTGGGCTGTAACACATTACTGTTAGCCATCTGTGTTACTC
Organism: Regalecus glesne; assembly: GCA_900302585.1. NCBI lineage: Eukaryota > Metazoa > Chordata > Actinopteri > Lampriformes > Regalecidae > Regalecus > Regalecus glesne. The sequence goes on from OMLC01036694.1 coordinate 7,165, forward strand.
AATTCAACCCAGTACAATAATAATACAATCTACTGTATTGAAAATTATCTTCAGTTAAGTAGACTTTTTCAGCTCGTTATATTACCTTGCAAGAGGCTTCCAAAACGAGAAAAAATACCTGTTTTTACCTTTCACGATTAGCCCCCACGTTGTGGGGATGGACACAGACTTAGATGGAGCATGAGGGATTAAGGCTGGATGCCCTTCCTGACACCCCATGGTGGATTCAAGCCTGCTGCCTCTGGCTTGTCAGTTCCTAAAGAGAGCACGCCACCCACTGAGCTACCCCCCCTACACACACATACACTTCCAAGACAAGATAGAACCTAGAAATATAGAGAAACAAGGCTATCGGAATGGTTGAATGTAGGGTTTGGCAATAAATCAGAGGTATTTATTGTTAATCTTATTCAGTGCTTGGTGACATGAAAATAAGAATATCACAATCAAATAGAATTTTAAACATTCACCATATATTATATCTGTTTTCATGTGCAAGTCAAATCAAGTCAATTTTATTTGTATAGCCCATTATCACAAATTGACACTTTGCCTCAGTGGACTTTAAATTAACATAACATCCTGTCCTTAGACCCTCACATTGGATAAGGACAGGGCGAAAAATAGACAGAAACCTCAGGGAGAGCAACAGAGGAGGCATCTCTCTCCCAAGATAGACAGCCGTTCAATGGGTGATGTGTACACAGTATAAGACACAATTTACAGGATACAACATGACCAGGATAACATAATTGTAATTGAGTTACGAAAGGTGAAAAAGGTAATAATAATGATAAACTCCTTCATAGTGAAGGTACTAATCAATGAAGATTTAAAATAGAAAAAGCTCAGATCAAGCCACCAGGCCAAGATTCATCACATTTCTAATATGGACAAATGGACTGATGGATGATGATCTTTAAAGCGGTGTGAATAGCAGTAGACACATCTGTCCAAGCATCATAGTCCGGACAACAAGACTTGCACCGATTACACGTATCCCGGGTTCGTCCAAGGTCAAATACGTTAAAAAAAAAGGAAACATTGAGGGACTTTCATTTAGTAACAGAAGCTAGATGAGATCATAGTTTACATAAATCAATACCATATGCTCTAACTATATAATGTCGTTGGCTGAGAACAATGCTTGGTGAACTCATAGACACAGAAACTCACTCGTCATGTGATAGAGATTATGAATTACATAATGTAAAATCATTATTTTAAGTTAAGGCAAAAAGATGAGTCTTAAATTGAAATTTAAAGGAATTAAGACAGTGTGATTGGCTGATGCCAGCGGGCAGGTTATTCCACAAGAATGGGGCCTGAAAAGAAAAGTCCCTGCCACCAGCTGACTTTCTTTTAATTTTGGGCACAAAAGAAGTCCTGTATTTTGAGAGCAGATAGTGTGAGATGTAAAATACGGTGTAAGAAGATCAGAGAGGTATGATGGGGTAAGCCCATTCAGGATTTTAAAAGTTAATTTAAGAAATTAGATCCAACATTTATAGAAAGCCACTGAAGGAAGGTAAGAATTAGTGTAATATGGTCAAATTTCTAGTTTTAGTTAGAATTCTGGCAGCAGCATTTTGAACCATCTAAAGACTTTTAATGCTAGCATGTGGGAGACCTAAATAAAATAACATTACAGTAATCAAGTCAGGATGTAACAAATACATGTATTAGTGTCTCTGCGTCAGCCATAGATGGGCAGGATCAAACTTTGATGTGCTTTTTAAAGGAAAGGATGGGATCAAACGTAACACCAAGTTTTTTGGCTCCCTTACGTTATAAAATTACAGAATTGTCAACCATTATTGATACTTTATCAAAGAGGTTTTTGTGTCTGGCAAGGCCAATGACCAACATATCAGTTTATCTGAATTTAAAAGCAGAAAATATAGTGACATCCAATTTTTCACAACAGCCAAGCAGGCTTCCAGATTAGTCAGCTGAGTAGGATTATTAGATTTAATGGGTATATATAGCTGAGTATCATCTGCATAGCAATGAAATTTAATTTATGTATAATTTTGGCAACTGGTGAAATATAAAGAGAGTAGAGTAAAGAGCCAAGAACAGAGCCCTGCAGTACGCCATATTTAACATCAGAAACGTCCGATGTGAAGTTGTTATAACAGACGCAGTGCTTTCCTCCAGATAAGTAGGACTTAAGCCAAGAGAGAGCCAAGCCAGAGACACCAAAATTACAATTTTTTTCCATCAATTATAATACCGTGATTTAAAGTGTCAGAAGCGGCACTTTGGTTCAGTAGAAGAATCACAGAGGTGCAATCAGAATCCATAGTTAATAGAATTTAATTTACCACTCTAGTGTGAGCAGTTTCAGCTTCTATGTGGGTCCAAAGTTGTTGCTATACAACTCTTTCTAATACTTCAGAAAATAATGGGGGATTAGAGACTGGGCGATAGTTTTTAGAAGACTCTAGATCAAGGTGTGGTTTCTTAAGTAATGGTTTGACCACTGCTGTCTTAGAAATACTCAGAACAATCCCAGTAGTAAGTGATAAATTAGCAATTTCAAGCATTGTAGGTCCCAGGAAAAGGCCAGAGGTCTTTAAAATGTGTTGGTGGTAAAGGATCCAGCAGGCAGGTAATTGGTTTAGAAGCCAGTGCAAGCTTAGTCAAACTGTCATGAGATATCTTGATGCATGCTCAATAATCCAGGTAGGGAAATCACAAAAAGAGGTGAATCTGTTCAACTGGATCAGAAGTTTATTGAGAAACGTTTCGTCACTCACCAGGTGACTTCTTCAGACTTCAGTCAGACTGAAGAAGTCACCTTGTGAGTGACAAAACGTTTCTCAATAAACTTCTGATCCAGTTGAACAGATTCACCTCTTTTTGTGTCATGAGAGATATTCTCAAAAGCTTTGAAAGCAGGGACTATCAGTGATTCATTATATAAAAATGAAATTTGTAGGACAGGAGCTGCAGGAGTAGCTGGATTTGAGGAACTTATTTTATATAAAATCTCATGAACTTTATTGCTGAAAAAGTCTAGAAATTAATGGGCGGTGAGTGTTGAGCTGCTAATAGATGGCTACTTTTTGGTAAGTTTATTCACTGTCATAGAAAAATCTGGGATTATGTTTTTTAGCATTGGTTAGGTGAGAGAGATATGCTGCTTTCACAGCAGCTAAAGTAGGCTTGTTTTTTTCAATAAGCACTCATACCACGGCGTAGACCATTTTAATCCTTTTAGCTCTGGTAGTAAGAAGTGAAACTGAATCAAGGGGACTACGGATGGCCACATTTAAGTCACTAGTAATATTTCCAACAGAGTGAGTTGCTGCAATGAAAGGAGCCAAGACCTTTAGCATCTCCTGGCTGAATGTAGTTACAGTGGATTGACCAATGTGGCGAGTGCCCATTACATATTTGTGGTCATAAACAGGACATGCCATTAATACATTAAAATTAAGAGGAAAATTATCTGACACAGCAGATGTAGTTTGTGAGACTTTCAGATCAGAAACAGCTATCCCTTTAGATGGAACCAAATCAAGAATGTCACCACTTCAATGGCTCAACTCTTGAACAAATTGAGTAAACCTAAATGTGTCCACAAGTACAAGAAATGCTTTACCTGGTGGATCCTCAGCCTTGCTCAAATGAATATTGAAATCCCAAAGTATTAGAACATCATCAAAATGACTAACAAGATTTGAGATCAATTCACCAAATTCTTCGAGAAACAGTAAAATATAATGATTATGAATCTAACCTAGGTTTTAATTATTTAACTGTTTGGTAATAATAAGTATTATATCATACCAAAACTAGTTTTCAGATAATATTTCCTCATGTATTTCAGACCTTATTTTGAGTGACCTTTTAAAAAATATTCCCTCATCACTCCCACAAGGGGAAATTAGCAATACTCTGCATTTTAACGCATCCTATATTGTATATGAACAGGGAGCTGCCTCCATATGGCAGAAGTTAGGGGCCCAGTGTCTTGCTCAAGGACACCTTGACATGCTTTCTGTGGGACCGGGGATCGAACCTGCACCTTTCAATCACCAGACGACCCCTCTACCAACTGAGCTATGCCACCCCTATTTAGGTAATAAATTATTCCAATTAATTCACGCAGTAAAACTCTGGATCTCGCCATCACAGTATCTAGTTTTGATATAATGATATAATAAATATTGGTGTAATACCACTGAACGATAATAAACATCCATCCCTCCATCCATTTTCAACTGCTTATCCGAAGTCAGGTCGCATGGACACTGGAGTCCATCTCAGTTTTCATTGGGCAAAAGGCGGGGATACACCCTTGTAGGGTCATCGATCCAACACAGGGTAGAGCAACTAGGGGAACAGTATCTTACTCAAGGACACTTTGACATGCTTCTCTGCAGGTGCGGGGCTTGAATCTGTAAATTTCGGATTGCTAGATAACCGCTCTACCCACTGAGCCAGTGATATTTAAATGTTGCCCAGCCCTGTTGTCTTTCAATTGTATTGAGATGAAATTTGGATTTTGTCTTATTATGTTGTTGCTTTATAAGATAAGAGGGTCTATAAGATAAGAGGGTCACTACTCAGGGCCATTCAATCTCTCTATGTCCAAAGTGAGAGTTGTGTCAGAGTTCTGGGTAGTAAGTCAGACTTTTTCCTAGTAGAGGTTGGTCTCCGCCAGGGTTGCTCCTTATCACCTAACCTGTTTTTGATCTTCATGGACAGGATCTCCAGGCGTAGTCGTGGAAGAGAGGGGTTGCAATTTGGTGAACTTATGATTAAATCACTGCTTTTTGCAGATTATGTGGTTCTGTTGACATCATCGGTCTCTGACCTCCAATACTCACTGGATCGGTTTGCAGTTGAGTGTGAAGCAGCTGGAATGAGGATCAGAAGAATAGGGAGAATGGAGCATGGGCAGGACCAGAGAATTTGAGCTGCTGGAGTGGTATTGTGCTCCCTTTACCAAACCATTGAACTGAGACAGAAGGCAGCTTTGGATCTACCGGTCAATGTTTGTGCCCACTCTCTCCTATGGCCATGAAAGCTGGGTCATGACTGAAAGAACAAGATCACGGATACAAGCAGCTGAGATGAGGTTTCTTAGGAGGGTGTCTGGTGTCTCTCTTAGAGATAGGGTGAGAAGCTCAGACATACGTGAGGGACTCGGAGTAGAGCCGGTAGTCTTACAAATAGAAAGGAGCCAGTTGAGGTGGTTCGGGCATCTAGTAAGGATGCCGCCTGATCACCTCCCAAAAGAGGTTTTTCAGGCACGTCCAGCTGGGAGAAGGCCACGGGGTAGACTGAGGACCAGATGGAGGGATTATATCTCCACACTGGCCTGGGAACGCTTTGAGATCCCCCAATCAGAGCTAGTGGATGTTGCAAGGGAAAGGAAAGCTTGGAGGTCCCGGTCTGATACCTCCACGACCCGACACCGGATAAGCGGTTGACGAAGGATTTATGTTAAAGAACATATGCAAGAAATAATCAAAATTTCCAGCAACACAAACATAAGCAACTCAACTCATACCAATCTTGATCAAATTAGGTGAGCAGCCGAGATTTTTTCTAGTCCTTATCCCCTTACAGTAAGCATGTGTTGAAAATAGAAATGAACGTTTAATATTTAACCACTAGTGTCTGTAATGTCTTATCTCAGTCGACTGAAACTATTCAACGTGTTTGGGCAGCAGCAAAAGAAAATGTTGCTGGTCCATCTTGTAACAGTTCAATATTATGTTTCTGTAAAGTGTTTGGTTCACATAAACTTCATTACTGCAGTTATTCCACAAGCTAACTTCTTTGGTTGTAAAAGGGATGTTTTGCATCAGTCCTTACTGCTAGTTTTCTGAATTTACAGGTTCCTCTCAAATTCTGTACTTTCAGTTGTAGCAGCCCTTACATAATATTAGCTAATGGTGGATTTATTAGTCTCTACATGATTTGAATAGATTTAAAATCAACAAAATCTTTAATTTTAGTGCTTTCAGTTTGATAAAAAGCAGATGTGTTGATTCTCTGTGAGTTTTATTTACAATTTGCATCGTTCTTTTCCGGAGTTTGAAGATTATAGATGCTTTTATCCAAAGTGATATAGATTTGAGTGTTGGTACAACACAAGCGAGGCTCAAGTCAGGAGTGAACAAACTCTTTCAGTCTGTTTGACTGTAGGTAGCATAAGTCCTCTTACTAATTCTTTCATTGTCATCACCATTAATTAGGCTTGGAGGCGACCTTTTTGTCAATCTCCATACTGTTTGTAACAGATAGCAAGCAAGCATTTCTCTGTTCAGCCTTTCTGCCTTCCTCTCGAGCGATCAGCTCTCCCACTCCGAGAAGCTTGATAGATCCTTAAAACTGCTGATATGCTGAAGATTTTAAAAGATAGGGGACATACTGAGGCACATACTGACGTGTGTATGGCTGTGACAAAGTCAGCTCAGCTGTGTGATGTATGGAACACAATGGATAGTGTCTGCTCTGAGAGATGAAGAGAAAAGAGAATGACCTTGCACCATTATCAAGGTGGATAGTGGACACTAGCCACCAAACAGCTCCTGTAATAGGGTGTGTGTCTTGATCTGCTCACTCAGCCACTTGGCGAGTCACTAAAAGCCACTTTGACCTTTACCATCACAAGTTATCTTGGTAGAATGGTGGAAATGTCATGAGAACATAAGAATCTTTCATTTCCCTGTCATCTGATGGTGAGTGTTTTCTTTTGGGGCTGGCTCAGATATCACACCACCCAGTATTTCTTTACATGAGTCAAAGGATTCCTTTTTTATTTCTCTCTCTCTCTGTCTCTGTCTGCTTGCCTGTCTGCCTGCCTGCCTGTCTCGATATCTGTCTGTCTGTCTATCTATCCGTCTGCCTCTGTCTATCTATATCTGTCTATCTCTGTCCGTCAGTATATCTACAACTATATGGGGCAGCATAGCTCAGTGGGTAGAGCGGTCGTCTGGCGATCAGAACGTTGCAGGTTTGATCCCCAGTCCTGCAGAAAAGCATGTCGATGTGTCCTTGAGCAAGACACTGAACCCCTAACTGCTCCCCGAGCGCCACATGGCAGCAGCCTACTGCTCCTATACAATAGGTTGGGTTAAAAATGCAGAGAAATCCAAATTTCCATTGTCGGACTGATAAGGGAAAGATTATCCCTCAATCCATCGTCAACTGCTCATCCGGTGTTGGGTCGTGGAGGTAGCAGATTTCCGCTGGGAACTCCAAGTTTTCTTTTCCCTTACAACATCCACCAGCTCTGACTGGGGGTCCTGAGGTGGTCCCAGGGTGGAGATATAATCCCTCCACCTGGTCCTCAGTCTCCCCCGTGGCCTCCTCCCAGCTGGACGTGTCTGGAACACCTCACTAGGGAGGAGACCAGGTGACCTCCTGACTAGATGCTGAACCTCCTCCACTGGCTCCTCTCTAGGTAGAGGAGCAGAGGCTCTACTCTGAGACCCTCATGATGACTGAACCTCT
>OMLC01036696.1:0-10613 GCA_900302585.1 Regalecus glesne
TACATACTTACCTCTCCTAAACTTGACGCAACAAGTTACAGGTGGTTGGCGGCCCTTTCAACATTTGAATTCCAGTTACAATACAAAGCTGGAAAACAAAATCAGGACGCAGATGGACTGTCCAGACGTCCTCACAGCAGATTACCTGATGACAAATCATCACAAAAAGAGATGGAGAGGATACAACAGTTCACTAAAAGGCACTTGTTTGAATCTGAGCATGCAAATCTGACCGAAAACATAGTCAAAGCCATCTGCGAGAAGCACTTGGTTCACCAAGTGATTGCCAACCCTTATGGGGAAACATCACCCAGCACAACAACAACCCCCCCTGGTTGTATCACTTGCTCATCATCCAAAAGCTCTCCCAGAAAGCTTTGAAGAGGAGAATCAGCTTGGTGGCTTGCCTGTCATTCCTTCACTCACACCAGCTGAACTGAAAGACAAGCAGAGAGCGGATACCTGTATTTATGAAGTACTCAGACAAATGGAGTCGGGAGAAAAACCTCCTCTATCTCTGAGAAAAGAACTCCTGGAACTTGGTCTCTTACTAAGGGATTGGAATAGACTCCAGGTCTTAGATGGCATCTTGTACCACAGGTGGCAAGATGGAGCTCAAACTCACCATCAGCTTGTGCTGCCTGAGGATTTGAGATCCTTAGTCCTCAAGAGTCTACATGATGACATGGGCCACATGGATGTGGAGCGCACCCTAGACCTTGTTCGGAAGCGATTCTATTGGCCCAAAATGTCAGCTGATGTGGAGGCTAAGATCAAGACTTGTAACCGCTGCATACGACGCAAGTCCATGCCAATGAAAGCTGCACCACTTGTCAACATCATGGCCACAAGACCACTCGAACTTGTGTGTATGGATTTCCTCAGTATGGAGCCAGACTCTAGCAACACTAAAGACATTCTGGTCATCACTGACCATTTTACTAAATATGCTGTGGCTGTCCCTACCCCAAACCAAATAGCTCAAACAGTAGCTAAGACCTTACGGGACTACTTCCTCGTCCACTATGGCGTGCCTGAGAAGCTTCACAGCGACCAGGGTCCCGACTTTGAGTCGCGAACGATAAAAGAACTGTGTGAGCTCATTGGCATTCAGAAAATAAGGACCACCCCTTATCATCCGAGAGGGAATCCTGTCGAACGTTTCAACAGGACCCTGCTCAACATGTTGGGAACCCTTGAAAATCAGAAAAAGAGTCACTGGCGGAATTATGTCAAGCCATTAGCACACGCTTATAATTGTACTAAGAATGAGACAACTGGCTTTACCCCTTACCAGTTTATGTCCGGGCGGCAGCCAAGATTACCAGTTGACCTGGCTTTGGGCTTACCAGTCAACCACCAGCCAGGCTCATACTCACAATATGTTCGTAACTTGAAATCCCAACTCGAAGAGAGTTATAGAGTAGCGACAGAGAATGCGAAGAAGACGGCAAATCGCAACAAAGCAAGGTTCGACAAACATGTTGTAGATTCCACCTTGAAGGAAGGGGACAGAGTTTTGGTTCGAAATGTTCGCCTAAGAGGCGAGCACAAGTTAGCTGACGGGTGGGAATCCCACGTGTATGTTGTACTGAGACAATCTGGAGACATCCCAGTGTATGTTGTGAGACCTGAGACCAAGGAAGGTCCACAGAGAACCCTTCACCGTGACCTCTTGCTGCCATGCGGTTCCCTTCCAGTAATCCCAGAGGAAGGTGAAGCTAACACAGCAAAGGCAGCAAAACGGCCAAAAACTCGACAAACTAAAAAAAGACAATTCAGATGAAGCTGATTGGGAGGAATCCCAATCTGATCTTGATGAATATCCATACAGAGATCTAAGAGTAGAAACTCTAGGTTTCAACCTTACCTCTGGATGTGTACCAGAGAGGATTGAACCAGAACCCTCCAAAATATTGACTGCTGTTGAGCAAGACCTCTCAGACGTAGCCAAAGCTTTCCCTGTGGACACTCCAGTAAGGATTTGTGATTTGAACTTACCTGATCCTGAAAATAACTTACCTGATTGTGAGAATAACTTGGCTGATCCCGAAGAGAGAAACTCAACCACTGGGCAGGAAGCTGGAAACCTACCTGAAGGGGATGTGAATAATGTTCACCCTCCTATTCAAACTGCTCAAGAAGGAAATGAAAACACGAGTGTAACAGGCCAAACTGACATCCAGACTGAAAGAGACTATTCCAGAAGACCTATCAAAAACAGAAAATTGACCAAAAGACTGATTTACCCCGAGCTAGGGAACCCATTGATTACAATAGTCCAGTCTTTTTTTCAAAGTTTGAGTGATCTGTTTACAGACTCCCTTGGGGAACCTAGCTTCTCAAAAATCCATAGAGTTACGACAGTTAGAAAACAACAACTCAGAGTGCACAGGGACGTGCATTAGGTAAAGAGGGGAGGATGTGGCGCAAGATGGGATATTGAGGCAGGAGTGAATGATTGAGGGCGGTTGCATGCCGGAGAGCTGTCCGCCCGGGCGAGCGGGTCTTCGCGGTCACACTGGCAGAGTAAACGTGTTATATGTTGGTGTTCGCAATTGATGGTTTTGTTGTCAAAGTGCGCGAAAAGTTTTTTATGTCATTTCCGGCTGATCAGGCCAGGTCGACTTGATTGAATGCCGGTGGTGCAGAGGAGGGTTGATAGACTCTGCTCACCAAACAGGGCGGCTCAGTTCCAGCTGCCCACACAAGGGAAACACGGCTGCCTGACTTCCAGAAGCTGCTTTTCGACACATAAATTCAAGTTTTTTCATTTTTCCCGATGGAAAGTTCGGTCAGAGCGAAGATTGTCGGTGGCGTCCCGTAGCGTCAGGACACAAGATGGCGAGCCAGACCCAAAGGACCCCGTTTTCAGTTTCTCATTTTCATCACTCCAGTGAGTGATCCCCTGCGTGTGGTATGAAAGGCGACTCTCTACCAGAGCGGTAGGAGTATCAGGATTGTTTTATTTTGGACTGAACTGATTATTATTTATTTCTTAACTTTGAACTGAGAAGACCTAAAACCTTACTTGAACGCAACACAATTGAAATGACTAAAAGTGTCAATACTTTTATTTCTTGTTATTATTCTGAAGTGTTGGATTGTGATTCATTTTTGATTTGATTGTTGTATTTTTTTCCTATACTTTTATACTTGTTCAGTAAATTGCCGGCCTCTACATATAAAGCCTCTGGTGTAACCATTATCTTGCTCCCACTCCTCAGAACCTAGAACTGGTCCAGTGGCATAGTTGACGTGACGCCAGTGCTACACTGCTGTTTGTGATCTTTTTACCAAGTTAGTAAGAATTATTTAATGTAGACCCAAGTGAGTATTTTTTACCTTTAAGCCAACATTTTTGATTATGTATCTCCAGTGATGTCTACCCCAAACCCTGCCAAAATAGTATATACTCTCAATAATGACTCTTCAAAGGGAACAGATTTTCACACAAAATGTGACAAGTCTCTGATGATTCAACAGAAAGTTGTTGTTGTATTTATTCAGACCCACCATGCTTTGAAAAGGAGAGGATCTGAAACCGAGAGAGATTTAAATGTTCCTATAAAAAAAAGATGATTGTGAATATGTAAGGTCTTACTTGAGCAGGGGTTCTTTCCCATACTTCATCAACAGGCGGATGGCTGTGGGTGCTGTGTAGAACTTGGTCACACTGTACTTCTCAATGATCTCCCAGAACCGGCCCGTGTGAGGGTATACTGGAATACCCTCAAACTGTTACACACAATTTTGAACATATAAACATCGCATATAATGTGCTTGTGTGTGGCTTGCTGAGTTGACCACAGCCACTAATGATGGCAAAGTTAGACTATTGGTGTCAAACTCTGGGAGGAGAGTGGTTGCCTCACAGCAAGAAGATTCTTGGTTCAAATTCTGTCTCAGATCTGTTCTGTGTGAAGTTTGCATGTTCTCCCGTGTGTGAGTGGGTTTCCTGTGGTTGCTCTGGTTTCCCCACACCATTAAAATTACATGCATGTTAGGGGTAATGTCTCTATGCATGCTCAATTAGAATTAGGGGTAATACTCATGCCTGTGCCCTTGAGCAAGGTAATAGAAAAAAGAAACTGGAGCTTATCCTTGGGCACGGCAGAAGCTCACTTCTCCTATACAATAGGATGGTTGAATACAGAGAACACATTTCATCGTATGAACAATGGTAAATATAAAAAGCCTTTTCTTACGTGAGGTTTCTTAAGCTAACGTACTTGTTGTCTTTGCACTTTCATAAGTCAAGTCGATTGTCTTCGTATACCCATTGTCACAAATTAACAATTGACCTCAGTGGACTTTATATTAACACAACATCCTGTTCATAGACCCTAAAATCAGATGAGGAACAACTCTATTAAAAACCCCTTTAACAGGGAAAAAAACAGGAAGAAACCTCAGGGAGACCAACAGAGGAAGGATCTCTCTCCCAAGACAGACAGCTATACAATGAATGATGTGCACCGCATACAAACATGATCAGGATAACAGAAATGTAATTGAATTACAAAAGGTAAAATGGTCATTATAATAACCTACTTGGTGGTGAAGTTTAAAAGCAGAAAATTTAGTGATATCCAATTTTTCACAGCAGCCAAGCAGGCTTCCAGATGAGTCGGTTGAGAAGGATCATTAGCTTTAATGGGCACATATAGCTAAGTATCATCTGCATAGCAATGGAAATTAATTCCATAACTATGTACAATTTGGCCAAGTGGTAAAATACTAAGAGAGAAGAATAAATGGCCAAGACTTGAGCCATGGGGTATTCCATATTCAACATCAGAGTTGTCGGATGTCATTTTGTTATAACAGACGCAGTTTTTTGTTCCAGATAAGAAAGACTGAAGCTAAGAGAGAGCTAAGCCAGAGACGCCAAAATTACAATTTATTCTATCAATTAATATACTGTGATTAATGTTGTCAAAGGCTGGCTGCACTGAAGTCCATTAGAAGAACCACAGATGTGCAATCAGAGTCCATAGCTAAGAAACTTTAATTTACCGCTCTAGTGAGAGCACTTTCAGTGGAGTGACAGGCCCTAAAAGCTGATTTAAAAGGTTCATGGCAGTAGTTTTCTTCTATGTGGGTCAAAAATTGTTGATACATAACTCTCTCTAATACTTTGGAAAAGAATGGGAAATTACTGACTGGGTGATGGCTTTTAAGAGCCTTTGGATCAAGGCGTGTGATTTTGGGGGCGGCAGGGCTCAGTGGGTAGAGCAGTCGTCGGGAAATTGGAAGGTTACAGGTTTGATCCTCAGTCCTGCAGAAAGCATGTCGAGATGTCCGTGGGCGAGACACTGAACTCCTAATGGCACCCTGGGCGCCACATGGTGGCTGCTCACTGTTCCTATACAATAGAATGGGCCCAATACAGAGAATTGCAAATTTCCCTTTTTGGGACTGAAAGGGAAGAATTATCATTATCATTATTATTTATTAAGTAAAAGTTTGACCACCGCTGACTTAAAACTACTGGGAACAGTGCCAGTAGTAAGTGATAAATGAATAATTTCAACATTCTAGGTCCTAGGAAATGCTACAGGTCTTTCAAAAATGTTGTTGGCAAAGGATCCAGTTGGCAGTTGGTTTAGAATCCAACGCAAACTTAGTCAAAAGAGATATTCTCGAACGTGTCAAAAGCAGGAATATCAGTGATTCATTATATAGAAATCAACTTTGTAGGACTAGAGCTGCAGGAATAGCTGGAATTGGGGAACTAAGAGCCGTATTAAAAGAACCAATGACCAGCAAAGAATAAATGGTATATTCATACAATAGACACAATTTCTCTTAGCCGGAAGATGCGGATGTATTTTTTTGTCTACTTGATAAACTATTGACACACTCCCCTTCACAGGCTTAACCTTGTCATCACTGGTTTACGTGGTCCACTATGAGATGCTGCCCAAGTGATAGACCTTTAGATTTGTCACCCAAAGCCTGCTGTCCTCTGCAATAACCACTAAAGGTTAGTAGATTGTCTATAGTAGTCTGTTGTCAGAACCAGTTGTCCATTTCAATGCTTACTCGGGAGTTCAGCATTAAATTGTGACATTTGAATCCTTCCATTGGTAAATACTGATATTTTTAAAGATATAAAAAAACCTCTTCTACTCACTATAACACTGGTAGCGCCATTTGCAAGCGGACCGTAGGTGATGTAGGAGTGTCCAGTGATCCAGCCGATGTCAGCCGTGCACCAGTACACGTCGTCATGGTGATGATCAAAGACATACTTGAAGGTCAGTGACGTGTAAAGCATGTACCCGGCTACTGTGTGGAGAACACCCTGTACAGGACAAACAACCATGCACACACACAAATGCATCAAAAGATAATCAGTCATCCTGCAGCAGACAACAAGAACAATAGGGTCTCCACTGTGTGCCAGCCTGTGGAGGGAACATGTATGGAGGGTGTGTGTGGGTAGGTGTGACAGAGAAATGGAAGGAAAAATGAATAGCAGGACAGAGAAAGAGGAAAGGAAAGAGCATATAATTCAATGACATAGGTTTAACTGAATATTTCTGCACAATGCAAAATTATAATGAAAACAACGCAGTCATAAAGCCTATTTGGCTAAAAAAACCCAAAATAAATTCTAAAAAAAGTGAATTCTTACCGATCACAGACTATTGAAGGCAGACACAGCTTACTATGTCAGCAGGCTCCAAATCGGCATGGCTTACACGGTTACAGACGTATCCCAATGCAAAATCAATATTTAGATTTGGGTTTAGCTGGTTGATTACCTTGCTTAATACCTCCATCCTGGGATAGACCATTCTCAATGCTATTCTCATTTTGAGGCCTTTGTGGCAGTCAAGTCAATTTTATTTTTATAGCCCGTTATCACAAATGAACAAATCACCTCAATGGGCTTTACATTAACACAGCATGCTGTCCTTAGACCCTCACAACGGATAAAGAACAACTCCCTTAAAGACCCCTTTAACAGGGAGAAAAATAGGAAGACACTTCAGGGAGCGATTTAATGATTTATTTTCATATCTGTTACTGCACTCTCTAACTTGTCCATGTGACATTTAATCATGCCTGGGTAAGCATGCACTGATGTTCTTCCTGATGTCTCTCTCATTCTATCATTCCTGAAAAGCTACTTTATGGTCTGTGGAAATTTTATTCGTCAAAGCTCCTCAGGATGTAGGGTGTCATTCTGTCATTGTTTACCATATCTACCCGTTTCCCTGCATGTATGTAAAGCCTTATGTGAGGCTGTGACTGGTTTAGGACTATACAAATATACTTGACTCTTGGTCAAAATAGTTCTATCAGGTCATCTGGATATAGTTGTTTTTTTAAAGGATTCCCTTATCAGTCCTGTAAAAGGAAATTTAGATTCCTCTGCATTTTAACCCATCCTATTGTATCGGAGAAGTGAGATGTCAACATATGGCGCTCGGGGAGCAGTTAGGAGTTCAGTGTATTGCTCAAGGAGACCTCGATATGGTATATGCAAGACCTGGATCGAACCTGTAACCTTCTGATTGCCAGACGACCGCTCTACCCACTGAGCTATGCTGCCCCAAAACAAAAACATGAGTACTTTTCAACATTCCAGTGAATGTCTTCCTCAGCTCTCAGTCCAGTATGTGAACCACCCAGCTTCCTTTTAAAAGGAACAGAATTTTTTTGCCCCATTCTTTGTGGGCACCCTAATTTACATCTCTGTTCCTTTAAAGGGAGCTGGGCGGTTCACATACTGGACTGAGAGCTGAGGAAGACATTCACTGGAATGTTGAAAAGTACTCATGTTTTTGTTTTAAAGATATGTCCAGATGACCCAATTGAACTATTTTGACCTTGTTGACTACTTGGATTATTGAGTCTGAAATTAAGTTATGCTTGACTCTGGTATGGGTTTTGATTTGATGGATTTTGTGCAAAGCACGAGTTCCCTTTGACTCCCTCTGTCTGTATGTGCTTTTCTCCTACCTTGGGCTTTCCTGTGGAGCCACTGGTGTAGAGAATGAACAGGGGGTCTTCAGCATCCAACCACTCAGGTTCACAGTCCTCAGGGGTGTCTTTCATGACCTCATCCCACCACACGTCACACTCCGGATCCCATGGGGTCTGAGTGAACCAAAGCAGCATGAATCCCACATGCAGAACCACTTGTTGCAACCACTCACCGTGAAAAATGGCTGGAACACACTGCACTAAAACTCTGAACTTAATATCCTGTATTTTTTTTCTCTCAAAATAATGCCTGCTGTATCCCCATGAAGGGATGTATATAAAGAGGTACTGTTTAATCTATTTATGGACAGTTTGACATACAGCACAGATGAATGCACAGTGGAGTCAAAAATCAGAGTCCACAATCCTGCACCTTTTCTGCATTTGTAATGGTTGCTATCAACAACTTTCAAAAATAGTACATTAAGACAAAATCTGTATAGTTTACTGAAAAGTCATTTGTCGTGCCTTCATTTAGAGCAAAATTCAAATTTTATGAGCAAGTCTTCTCAAGGCAGGCAGAGTAAACAGCAGTGTACCAGTGTTAGCACTCGTAGTATCAACAAGGATTCAATTAATAAAACAAAAAACATGAATGACAGTGTGTGTAATCAATAGCATATAATAGCCTGAATAATTTACATATTTTTGTACATTGTGCAAATAAGTGATTACAAAACAAATGGATATAAGATCAGAGCTCATATTGTATTTTAGCTATAGTAGTTGGTACACTTTATAGATGGGTGAACCCATACTAAAAAGGAACCATCATCCCAATTCTCCTCATGCCAGAGGCAAGCAGCAACCCTGAAGTGTCTGTCTTGGGCTGTTGAGTATTTACCAGCTTTGGTCATTGGAGTAGAAAAGCTGCACATGAAATTATGCCTCTTGAAACCTACTATTTAGCCAGAATAGAGGAAAAACCACAGGTTGATTCCTTTAAAATATGCCTACCTGCAGTTTGTTACATGCAACTCCACTTTTCATCCCCATTGCATGGTGCTTGACAACAAGACATTTAGTGACAGTGGGCAATGATCTGTGAGGGGAAGATAAAAGCCGTAAGCGGCAGCGTAATCCAAATAAGGATTTTTCAATGCCAGCTAAAGATCTGAAGCCTGATGTGTGATGGAGCCAAATAATACCACGGATTACACTTCTTACTTTGAACCGACAAACACCCCACCAGTACTATCTAAATCTTTAGCTTTTGAGGTAGATAGTAACCATCGGGTGCTGCACCTCAAAGCTCACATGTCCTCTGGGATGGCCATATGTGCTGTTTCACACATTACAACAGGGAGCAGACGACTGGGCCTCCCTGATGTAACTTGGAGATGCAGGTTGCTGGGCAACCTTCCAGCTCAGTTTAGAGAATAGAGTTTCTGTCTCCAAAACACCCCTGATAACAGCTGGTCAAGGATCTGTGTGTGTGTGTTTGTGTGTGTGTGTGTGTGTGTGTGTGTGTGTGTGTGTGTGTGCACTAAAGTCATTGTGAGGACCGATTTGAGTTTTTAACCATAAGAGTGAGGACATTTTGGCAGGTCACCACCTCTTTAAGGGTCTCTTTTCGGATTTAATTTGGGTTTAGGGTTGGGATTAGGATAGATTGAGTGAGGCTTGTAGGGTTAGGCATGCAATTCAGATGGTTAAGAGCTAGGCAATGAATGTAGTCATTGAGAAGTCCTCACAAGGATAAAAATACTATTGTGTGTGTGTATTTAATCTCTATGTGTGAGCGTGTAAAGCATAGGTGTGTAGGTTTCAGATGTGTGGAGTCAGTGTATGTATGTATGGATGTATACATGTAATGTGTGTACGTATGGCGTGCATCTGTACTTGTGCATGGATACATATAATATTTGGTTTGTTTGGGCGGCATATAATCACATATATGGGGCTGCTTATGGTGTGTGTGTGATGCATTGGTATTGTGCATATATGAATAGGTAACAATGTGAGCATGTGCTCACGTTTGTGTGTACATGTGTATGTTTGAACACTTAGGAGCAAGCATGCTGGTGTTGTTCTGGGACTCGTGCGGCCGGGGTTAAGACCAGTTACTGGTGGGTAGTGTCAATAAGATGGGCCACAGAGACCGAAAAAACACGGGTCACTCTTAAACAGAACATACTTATTCCTGCACTTCTCCAGGGCCTCATCCGCAATCTGTTTCAGATTGATTAGCTTTTCTCCTCGATACACACCATCTATAGAACATAAAATTATGTTGGAGAGAAAAAAGCAATCAAGAGATGACAGAGGGAGAGAAAAACTGATGACAGAATAAATAAACATATAGACCGTGATGAAGACGGGTATGATGGATGGATGAGGAGGTGTGTTGACTCTGGGCTCTGATAGCTGTCTTGGCTCAGTCACTTTACAACGCAAAAACAATCCTTACAATCCCAAATGGCTATAATCCATCACAATGTTGTCATGTTTAGAGGTAGGGTGGTAAAGGCCAAGTCATTAGTGGATTCATCACGCCACATCAGCAGTTGGTGTAATGTTCCCAAACCTACCTGCTGTCACCAGGATACTGCACTGGGCATCCATGATCCTCTCACACAGAGACTCCGAGGAGAAACCAGCAAACTGGGGGA